>JAFNEN010001332.1:0-34614 GCA_019343175.1 Oedothorax gibbosus
GGACGTTTCTTTGTGATAGAAACCGACCACAATCCACTAACTTGGTTGAGGAACAACGCCAGTTCCAACCCTCGATTAATGCGTTGGGCATTAATTCTTCAGCCGTATGATTTTAAAATTGTACATCGATCGGGGAAAAAACATGTAAATGCTGACGGTCTTAGTCGCATAATGCATTAATTAAAGATGTCACCTTGATTTAAATGTTTTTTTTATTATCTGTTTATTGTGTGTTTATTTAATGTTTTAATCATGTTTCAAAAAAAAAGAATAAGTTTTGTGTTACTTTATGATTTGTAGTGCTCATTTGCATACTAGGTGTAAATTTTTATGTTGCTCTTTTGTCACACTCTCTGGTATGTCAGGCACTGACGAATTTTTCATAATAACCCCTTGTGAAAAATTCTGCTCTAAGGGGGAAGGAGTTGTACCGTGTTGGAAGTCAACTCTCTTGCAGGAATGCCAGAGACGACCTCATGACCCCTTGCGGTTCTCAGTGGGGGAAAACGGATGTGGGGGTTCACTTCCTGTGGGGAGGTGGACATCATTAGAGAAGAAAGACTTGTTGACTTGACTTTGGAACGCGAGACGCGTGAGTGGTGCGTCGAGTCTGCTCCCGAACTCATGTATAAAAATGTAATATTTCTGTAAATAGTAGCTGTAACTATTATTACTATAATAAACCAGAAACGCTACCAAGATTACCATCATTTCTCTACACGACGTTACAAGGTTTCCAAAAATCAATATGCAACTCAATATGCCACTTGGATAACAATAAATACATTCTATGTTTTTTGTTTGTATTCTGCAATTTATGATACTATATTTATATTATCATTTAAGAGAGTTCCTCATGGATTAATGTGAACATTTTATTGAATCAGGAACTTGCTGGATACCAAGGGTTCTTTGAGAAGGTGTAACGACTGGAACTGAGTTCCGCCGAAACGTATTCCACTGCAAATCGCAGAAATGGGCGAAGATTCGAGTTCAGCGACCGAGACGCCCCTAGTGTCGGAATCGCCAACTCTTGTCAACATTAGAAGAAGGGATGATGTGTGGCCACCAAAGGTAACTAATAAATGAGATTTCAATATTTTTTAAAACTCATTTAAGTTTTTATTGACTTTATTTTAATTATAAATAATACTATCTAATTAATTTAAGGATACAATATCCAGGCATTATGAAGTAATTATCTTTATTTAGTTCAAAAATTGAACTTTCTTACATAAAAATAGAATGCTTAGTTATTGAAAGTGTCAAACTTATTGATGATTTTTTAAAATGCTGAGTTCTTCATGACATAGTTAGCTATGATGTAAAACTCATTTCTCAAGTATATTAAAATATGCTTGAAAAAAGGAAAAAAGTGACGTCATTTAAATGCTCTTTTTTGCTTGTTCTTTAAAGAACAAGCAAGAAAGAGCATTTTCAGAGCTTCTTTAAAGAAGTTCGGAAATATTTTAAGCAGTTATGTAATTCTTTTCCTTTTAAATTCTTTACAAATATTCCATTTAAATAGTTAAGGAAGTATGTTACCATTAATCATTATTTTATCTATAAAATTATATTTATTTCAGTATTCCAGTGTGAGATATCTTCCGAAAACAGGGTTCACACCAACAGTAGTTGGAGAAAGTAAGGATAATATTTTTTATTGATATAAAATGATTTATTTTTCTTAATACATAACAAATTGTTATATAAATTATTGTATTTGGTACAGTTATATAAATATAAAAATTGACGACCAACAAGAACCTGCAAGGTTGGTCCAAAAGTTGACATTTTTTGTACCAGTTTCCAAAGCCATCAAGATTCTTCTTGATTTCTTCCAATTTCCTAACATATACCATGGGCGTACCCACCATAGGGCAAGGGGGGAGGGTCTCGCTTGTCCTATGGCGGCCCCTGTATATATTAAATGTGAAAGAGGAGGCATTTTTTTAAAAATCCAGTTCATTTGTTCCCAGTCGGGCCTAAGGGCCCACTTTGCCTCTAGAGGCCCCCTATATATAATATATATTATATAAAAGGGACCTACAAATGTTGTTCAAATTAAGGCCCATATATTCCCCATTGGTCCTTAGTTGGCCTCTGGGGCCCTATATATTACACATAAAGGGGCCTACATATTTTTCAAATTGGGCTAAATTTGTTACCAATTGGGCCCACATTCCTCTGAAGCCCCCTATTAATGTATATTATATATAAAAGGGGTTTACATATTTTGTTAAAATTGGGCCCAATATGATCTCAATTGGGTCCACTGCCTTTGGGGCTCCAGGACCTGATCAATATTTTTTTTGCAAGTTAAGCCGATCCTGGATTAGGGGCCCCCCCAAAGCATCGTCTCAGTCTAATACATAGGCAACTAATGGGCCAAGAGACTTATAATAGGCTACCAACTTGTGTCAAATTAAAGGTTACTTTAACCATACATTAATTAAGACAACGTAATTGTTGTTGTATCAAATTGCTATACCCTTGTAATGCAATACCCTTCTTAAACCAATATGGTACAGCAATAGGTTGCATTTGGATTTTTTTAAATATTTTTTTTTGGGGGGGGGGCCCTTCAATTTTAAAGAGGAAGCGCAGTCTTCAATTGCCTATTCGGTGATCTGGCCCTGGGGGGCCCTTATATATTATATATAAAAGGGCAACAATTTGTCTAATCAATTATTATTAATTACGCAATTATTTATTTGAACACTAATATACATATAAATAATTGTTTAAACAAATTTCATGCGTATTCAAGATCGTTGAAATGTTACATTTCTTACACTTCTGAACACTAATATAAATATGAAAATTGATAGCTTTAATTTTTGAATAATTTTCAGGGGGCCCCAAGTCTAATAAGTATATGGCCCTTTTTGAAAGCACAATAAGTAATTGATCCCTTATTTTGCCCCTTCCCCTTTGAGAGAACGCATAGGCTGGTTGCAGCAATTGCAAATAAGCTGGTTAAGCAAATTAAGTGATTAAAACCGGGGGGTTTTTGTAGTTCTAAAAAATTTTATAGTAAAAAAATATAATTTACAAGAAAATGTGCACAAGGGATAAATTATGTTATTTCAGAAAAATTGGATTTTTCTGAGAAATCTATGTATGTTTTCGAGGGTGATAAATGGGTATGTACGTATGAGGATGCACTGAAAAAAAATTCTAACTACCAGAATCTGGTATATTTAACCGTATTTTCTGGCCCATATGGAACACCAAAAAAATGGTTTATCTACCAGTATCTTATTTGGTAGTGACTTTATGGTAATTACTAGAAAATATGGTTTTCATTACATGATGTTTGGTAGCGCATTTGGTTTATTACTGTATGTAGTGTTTTACTACCATATGTATTGTTTTATTACCATATATAGTGGCTTTATTACCGTATGTAGTGGTTTCATTACCGTATATAGTGGTTTTTATTACCGTATACAATAGTTATATTGCCGTGCATAAGTTAATATTACCAAATAAGATTACGTAAACCACATGCGTATCACCGTATTTCTATTATAAATTTTAAATTTCATTTCGCAAGAAATGTACGGATCCATCGGGAAATGTCGCGCGGAGCTCCGTTTTCATACTACTTTCAAAAATGCAAATATACTACTAGTATAATAGTTTAGTTGCTTATATGACTTCTTCGAGTTGCACAAACGACTGCAACACGCACCGCCATGTTTGATGAGTGATATTTACCATACGTATATTGTAGTCAAAATTTCAGCTAATACCGTGGTATTTGGTAGGTATCATTGCGCTCAACATGATCCGATCGTCAGGTAGGTAAATAAGTCATTTTGAGAGTGAAACCGAAGGAACCAATGAAATCGCCAGTACGCATACAAATGAAACAAAAGCGTTACATCATCTGAAACATTCCCATTCGTATAATTAGTAATGAATAATAATTGAACTAGTAATTATTTAGTAGTTAATGATTAACTAGTAATTATTTAGTAGTTAATGATTAACTAGTAATTATTCACCTAGTTTATAATTATAGTTGTATAAGATAAATAAATTTTATATAAGATTTTATTTTTAAAAAAATTAACAATTCGCATTAAGCAATTGTTTGGCTAAGCAAACCACATGAGTTAACAAGGGGGGGGGGGGGGTAAAGGAAAATTCCCGAAAGAAGGGGCCCACCCAAAATTAAGAAAATAGGGCCCCTAATGTTGCCTGCCCCCCCCCCCCTAAATCGGATCCTGGGTACGCCCTTGTTAGGCGTCCGCCTAGCATGCGAAAGGTCACAGGTTCGGGTCCGGGCATCGCCAAAGTAACTGCCGACCTATAAACGGCCCGTGCAGCCAAAAATGTCCGACGAATAATACCCCGTGTAGAGGGAGTGCACGTTAAATATCATCCAAAGTCCCAACGCTGCGTACGATGTCGCCCTTAACGGTTGTGTTGGGTGCCTACTCAGGTGTCGGCACGTCACTTGACTGTGGTTCTAAAATACGACGCCCGGCGCCAAGAGCCCTCGTGTAGCTCTAGTGCTTCGATAATTCTAACTAAACTAAACACGCGTACTTTTTCGCCAACTGCCGAAACTCTACTAATGGACTTATAAAAGAGTTATAGCGCACACCAATTACTTTCATCGAATAATCTTAAAAAAAATTTATACATAGTTAAATAGTTTTTTATTATGTTTTAAAACATTATGCAAAAGTTTTTATTTATCGAAAATGGATACTCCATTAAAAAAATTAAATATATATATCGCAGTTCTAATTGCACAAAAATGGGACAAAATATTTGGCCTCACGACACATTATGTACTTTACCTTTGCCGATATTTATTGAGTTTCTGTTATATTATTGTATTTTTATAATTAAAAATTAAACTATAGAAAACAGTAGATATCTTTAAACTGTTTCTATGGAGATAAACATTTTTCTCCATAGAAACAGTGAAAAGAAATGTATTCTTTGGCCTCAAATGGAAAAATAATAAATAATAAAAAATCAAAAACATTTAATTCAATAATCGATCAAATTATGAATTTGAGTGGCAGAAGCAAAGATATCCCTCTTGTAAACGGAATCATTTGCATGCATACAGGTGTGCATTACACTCTTAAAACAAAAGAGTGAAAATTCACTCCTAGGAGAAGTGCATTTTCGGCACCGGAAAAGAGTGGAAATTAACTCAGACTGAGTTAAAACCGCTCGTTTTAAGAGTGTAGGAGCAGATTGTATTCTTTTATTTCTTTTACCCACTCCGAAAAAGAGTGAAATTCACTCCAATAGGAGAAGTGCATTTTCGGCACGGAAAGGAGTGGAAATTAACTCAGATGAGTTAAACCGCTCGTTTGTTTTAAGAGTGTAGATATTTGCTCTGATTGCAACCAAAATGCCTTTGCCTACACTGAGAGTAGCTGGCCTTCAAGAACACGGTGTTTTCCGTATTAATGAAGAGGACAATCTGATCATTGCCTCTGGAATTGATGGCCAACTTCTCAATTGTGTGGCTGAAAAGTTAAATTTCCAGTATGAGGTACGCCTGGCACCTGATGGCCAGTGGGGACAGACGGATGGCAATGGTAACTGGTCGGGTATAATCGGGATGATATACCGAGGAGAAGCAGACATAGGAATGGGGTGGTTAGCCATCACCGAAGAAAGATTTCATACGGTAGACTTCAGTTCGCCCTACTTTTTCGTTGATGGGACATTTGCCACAGAAGCTCCTGGATACCTACAGAAATTTAAGGCCTTCACCTATCCATTTAGTCAGGAAGTATGGATTCTGTGCTTTATCATGACTTTGATATTTACATCATGTGCCCAAAGACATTCTTTTGTCAAGTTCTTAGTGACATTCATAAAGTTGGTGGGAAGCATGCTACATCAATCGCTTAGTATTAAAAATATTCAGTCCTCAGCAAATAGAATCATTTGGGCCATTTGGTTTATCTTTTCGGGAATCATGCCATTCACGTACAGTGCGATTCTATTGTCTTTCTTGACAGTTCCAGAAAGGCATGTTGGATTGCAAAACTTCGAAGATCTGTCTAAGGCAGTTGAAACTAGAACTCATAAGGCTTTTATCCATTTAGGAAACGCTTATGAACAATTTATGCTTCAAAGTCCTGTTGGAAATTTGAGAACGTTGGGGCAAAACATTCTAGAAAACGGCTGGTTTTACAATTATTCGATTGATTATGTGGGACTTATAAATAAATCGACAGCTTTTATTAATTCAAGGCAATCTTTTGAATTGGATCTTGGAAATTCTCTCACAAAAAATCTAGTTTTATCTAAAGATTCCTTAGTGGTGTGGAGTGTTGGTATAGCTTTAAGAAAAGGCTTCTGTTGCAAACGACGCTTGAATACTGTCATAAACAGAATAGTTAGCGGTGGTTTAGTGAACAAATGGTTTAAAGATGAAGTTTTTTTCGGTAGCAAAGATACACATTCAAGTCCACCAACAAATGAAAATGTTGTAAAGAATTTAAATTTGGAAGATTTGAAGTACATTTTTGGAATATTGATTCTTGGTTATATCTTGGGCCTTATTGTTTTGTTTTACGAAATCATTTCAAAATCATTTCTAAAAGTGTGTTTGAAAAAATATATCAAAACTGGAATTAAAAAAATCTTAGGTCAAAGATGCCTTCAAAACTACCGGTTCAAGAAAAAGCAGAAAAAGACAAGAATAAATATGCATAAAATAACTCATTTTAAAGTGAAACGCGAAAGGTTTCATCCTAGATAACTCTGCTAAAACTGAACTCTAGCTATAATTACTCATTTTTACTTTTTAATTACATGAATCTTTACTTCAAGAGTTCAAAATATTGTCTTTGACTTATGGTATTTCTTTTTGTAGCATTTTCTTACTTGAAATATTTGAAGGAACAGTGGACAGTCAAATTTTGTTAATATTTTTGTTATGTCAAATATTTTCTATTATTTAAAATATTTTTCATTGCATAAATATTTTAAAATATCATTTTTCAATTAAGTCTGATTGAACTGTTATAAATCTTTATATGTATCATTATTAGTAAATTCAAATTTATTTCTCTTTTATAATTTTTTTGTGTCTTATTATTATACGATACACCTAACCGAATCTCCCGAAATTAAAAAAAAGTAAGGCCTTTTAAAACGTGTCCAGCCATAATAGGATGAAATATTGACATAAGAACTCCATTCTTTTTCTGGAATGTGTATCTCGCCTGTATCTCGGGACGGAATTTTCTTTTTTTAAATTTTCCAATTAGTTTTTTAATTAAAAATTAAAATTAGTCGATAAAATTAGGCCGAAAATTGTGGGAATAGTAGGTGCCCTTTCCGAGAGAGGGCGCCGCGAGGACAAAAAGTGACTTATTATTTAAGAAGTTTAGTGAATATATTATTGATCTAGGATATTCATAGTTTCGTAAAACGGTAATTTTAAGTTCATATTTTTTCAAATTTCCAATTATTTTTTAATTAAAAATTAAACCCAATTAATTAGTTAAAACCCAACCTTCCAAGAGACGGTACAAGTCGAAAAATCAGACCAATGAGAATCTACTTCGGAGTGACGCCAGTGGGTTGTTTACGCCTTTTGTGGGATTCCTAATAGATCATTGGTTGTTTTTTTACATGGTTTCTCTCTGTGTCGTTGTTTGGTGTGCTTTTGTTAGTTGTTTGACTAAGGCGGGATTTATCAGTGTAGGCCGAGTGTGTGGTATTGTTGCGCCATCTGTTGAAGTTATTGAAAAATAAAACTTAAAAAATATTAAACTCTCTCTTGATAAGAATATTAATAAATTTGATAAGAATTTTAATAAATGAAGATAATTAAATATAATTCAAGTATAGAGCCTTTGAGTATTATAATATAAAACTAGGGGTGTAACACTACACAACTTTCAATAACCTCTCAATAAATCAAAACACACATTTAGAGGAAAATTATTTAAAAGATAATTAATGTTTTATTTTTTAATAAAAATGTAGTGTAATAAACAGGAAAAAAATCAATAAATTATTGAATGTTTTTATTTAAAATTTAACTACTTAGATGGAGAATTTCTATTTAAGCTTTTAGTGGGATAATTGGATTTTTCAGTGCATTAATATTTATCGAGATACAAATTGAATTGTCACTTTGGGAAGGGGGGGGGGCAAAATAACTCTAAAGTACTTTAAAGTCACACTTAATGGTTTCACTGATGTGCTCTTTTAATGGGGGGCGAAGCATATAGCATCTTTAGTTTTTTTTTTTTTTGGGGGGGGGGGGGGGGGGGTTGTCGAGCAAAGTTGTCAAAAGTTAATTGGGTAGCAATTCCTGAGGAGGTCGGAGAGATTCATCCACAGATTATTCATCCACTAATTTGCGAGCTTGCTCGCCTAGGGGCGCAGCCCCTAGTATTTTGAAATAAAAAAATTTACTTTAAGCACATTTTTATTTTTTTAAACAAAAAAATACTTGTTATAATTTTTTTATTTGCTTCGTTTTTAAAAATTATGTTAACATTGTTTTTGTTTTGTTTGTAACATTGTTTTTCAAATTACTGACACAGCTTCCCGTTAGAAAGTGTCCGAAATCCAACCTACATCACAGTAAAAAAAACTTGTTTTACTCTAAAATATCAGTTTTTGCAAATAATTTCTGTTTTGATCCTAGATATTACTTTCCCGTTAATTCTGGAAATTGCGCCAATAGGGTATTTGACTAAAAAATATTTATTGGCTTAAAATATTCTTATGCCAAAAATATGAGACCCGTATTTTTCTTTATTTCAAATACTTCATAAAAAGGGAGAAAAATGAATTTTAAATTTAGGACGAAAAATTATGAACGAAAACGCTTTGTGGCTGTCACGTGGTATATATGACGTCACTAGTAACTATAAACAAACTTTGAAACACCATTTCGGAATCTACTTTAAGCAAATCTGAACTATCCGCTTCTGTAAAACCTCCTTCCATTATCTATACAATTCTTATTTTAATAGTAAATTAGTTTAAATCCAGTTTAATTGCAAGCAAAAAAATATCACACCGCGGTGTATGTCACGTGATCACAAACACGTCGATTTGGCTGACGTCACAAGTTTTGAAGCTAGCACCGGTTTGTTTATATATACTAGTGACGTCGGCCAAATCGACGTGTTTGTGATCACGTGACATACCGATGAAAAATAAGCCATTTTTAAATGATTTTATAAATTATTTAAAGATTTATTTTGCAAAAATATGTATACGTTTCTTATTTTTGGGTTTAAACTATAATGAATTTAATATTGGAAGGTATTTTAGCGATTCAGTCAAGTACCCTATTCAGTTTATACGAATCGTTTGTTGTTTTGTCTAAACCCCTTCTTGACCAGGGTTCTAAATTACGAGGCGTAAATTGGCTGTGTTAAAGCTCCTAAAGGAGGCTGGAAATAGGCATCCGGAAACGATTACATTACATTACACTAAACCACTTAACTGCGCATGCCCAATCATCATTTCTATGACGAGGCGATAAGACCCACGCCTGTCGTTGAGTTTAGTTTGAATTATCGTCGCACTAGAGCTACAAGATGGCTATTGGCGACGGGCGTCGTAATTTAGAACCACACCTGTCGTTGAGAATGATTGGGTTCAACTTCAAACCCCGAATAACCTATAAAGAATTTATGCTGCAAAATAAAAATAATAAATCCCACCTCCGGGGTTCCTTGGGGAGATTATTTTTGCTTTGAAACAAAGTAAAACTAAAGTGGAATGATATCAATTAACGGAAATTTTCTTATTTGAAAAGGATAAAAAATTAATGAAAATGGTGTTAATTAATAGAAATACTCAGACAGCAAAACTGCTAGTCATAATTCTGTTAAATGAAGGAATCATTTTTGAGAGCGCGTTGACCCTACCTCTATTGTTGACTATATAGGCAGGTTTTCCAAAACGCATTTTGGATATTCAGTGCATTTCGGAATTACGTAATTCGTTAAATAAACGTTTTTAAACGCTAAAGGTATTTTTCCTAAGTGATACACGGCAAATTTTAACCATTTATAAATTTGTTTTCGATAAAAAAAAATCAAAGTGAATAAATGTATGGTGGATCCCACTAGAACTTAGATGAAATTTCTATCACACTATGGATTTTAATATAATTAAAAAAACAATCACATTCAAAGTTTGGGAAAACATAGAGTAAAATATACTTTTTGAGGCCTACAAGCAAACTAATTTAAAAAAAATATTAGCTTGCTTGTAAGCTCGAAAACTATATCCTCGTCTTGAGTCCTAACTTATCATAGTTTGGCCATTTGGCACTGTAAACTAGTTATCTAATCAAACATATTTTTATATATTTAAAAAGTACTTATAAAATTACGAATACAAGTGAACATCTTTGCTCAAGCTCATGAAGCATACCCCGTGGATGTTACTTTAAGCTCATATGTACAATTTATGTTCAACATTATACATCGCTCGACTTTTCCTGTAGCTATGCCGAACAATTAGAAAAACGGGCACATTCTTTTATGCTTCGTTCATTTGGATTTGACAGAAACAGAGCCTCACCGCGTGAGCCTTTCGAAATCGGAGTAGAATATATTTACTAGTAATTATTTACCTAGTTTATAATTATAGTTGTATAAGATAAATAAATTGTATATAAGATTTTATTAAAAAAAAATTAACAATTCGCATTAAGCAATTGTTTGGCTAAGCAAACCACATGAGTTAACAAAGGGGGGGGGGGGGGGTAAAGGAAAATTCCCGAAAGAAGGGGCCCATCCAAAATTAAGAAAATAGGGTCCCCTAATGTTGCCCCCCCCCCCCTAAATCAGATCCTGGGTACGCCCTTGGAATATACAACATAATCTGGCAAAGCATTCCACTCATTGATAACTCGGTCACATGCATTTCTAAGTGGAATGGTAGTCCGGTTTATACACTCCAAAAACGGCATTTTCAAAAAAGATTAAAATGGCTCCTAGTAACATTTTACTCAAGTTCGAAACTTGCGTATACAACCATACATATATCTACATACGTCTGCAACCATACATATAATTAAGATTGAAACACCTGTTGTTCACATTTGAAGTGCTTAGTGGAAGAACGTGCTAAGTGACATTTTCGAAAAATTGAGATTTTTTCGTTAATGAACATGTTAATTCTCTCCTTTATAAAGATAACAAGATTCCCCTTTTTCATAAACTTTAAATTAAGTACATTTTTACCTTTTGTAAGTGCCGTGTTTAAAACTAATCCAGGTGGAAACAAAAAATTTTAATTCTCATTTTCTTGCTTTCACTTTTTTTGTCACTTAACACGTTCTTCCACTAAGCTCTTCATTTAAGCATGTCCATATATGGAAAAATGAAAATATGAGTTGAATTGACCATATGTGCTCATTTTTGAGTATATCCTTAATTCAAAATCGAGTATGTCTGTATTTCCAATTTGAGCATAAATTTACTAATACATGCCCATTTTTGAGTGTTCTACATTTCTAAAATGAGTATGACCAAGCAGGCTTCGAACCGTAAGTTTGTTTAAAACTGAATATGGTATTTTAGAATTAAAAGGATTGGGTGGTCATAATTGAAAAACAAGACTTTTCATTTCAAAACGAAAACATAGATTTACTCATTTTTAAAATATCATTTTCATACAACAAGCCTTTTAGATTAAAAATTCTCAAATATGTTTGTAACTCTAGTTTGTTTTTAACTTGGTGTGTGTGGTTTTTACCATGTGCATAAATGTTATATATTTATGCCACTAAACTTTGTAAAACCGTTCGCCAAGTGAAGCCATCGATCTTCTCATGTAGTAAGCCTAAACAAACGCTCTCGGCGAACTATTTGCACTATTCTGAAGCGGAGTTTCTATAGGCTTATTACATGGACATGGCGACTTTTTCTACCTGTGTAGGGAATAACTACCATCTTATATAAATTCAAATCTCGTGCAACAGTCTTTTTTTTAATATTCAATCAACGATTTTTAAAAAATAAAATGATGTGTTTTACATGGAACTAATGTTGAGTGAACGCTTTGTTTAGGGGCGTCCTGTACGTGTGGGGTACGGACGGACCGGACCGACACTTGATGTAGTCCTCGAACCGACCGACCGTCGTGACTGGCTTCAGGGAGGACTTGGGGGGGTTGGTATTCGCGGTCCTTTGGGGGCCACTGGCGACTTGGCGATTTTCTGATGGCTTCACTGTTTCTCTCGCCAAGCATCTCCATCTTCTTCTTAACTCTATGCAGTACTGCCTTTTCAAAAAGTTACATTAACATTTACTCTTCCCCACACTCTTTCAATGGGATTGTTTCACCTCGTAAATGGCAATAGCTCCAGTTATCTTGTTTTCAATTTTTTTTAATCAGGAATTACTTTAGTTTTGGTATTCGAAAATGAGTTTTCTAAGAATATTTTACCTATTAAATTTTTAAAATGCTAACTTCTTGCTGTGCTTTTGGTTGTTCAAATCATTTGTTAAGAAAGCTTGCATTGGAAGAAAAGTTTCTTTTCATCTATGACGGTCATTTTTAGAGTGAAACCGAAACAACCAATGAAATCGCAGTACAGAGAAAATGAAAACAAGAGCGTTACAGCATAAGAAATATTCCCATTCTAGAAAATAGATTTTATTTATAATTAATTAAACTATTTTTCAAACCATTCTGACTTTTTCTTAGGCGGACAAGGAAAGAAATTCGTTTGGCCTCCTCCTAAGGAAAACCAGGATTCCAGCACGAGCGTCGGGCGCCTCCAACAAGGGGGAAAGGTCCAGGACGCCTGGAACCCCGAAGCCAACGCACTGGGCAACAGACCACCGCCCTTCGCCCCACGCACGGCCCCGACCAGAGTATGTCACGACGATGTTTGGCCCCCTAAAGACAGCGAATACCAACCGCCCCACAAGTCCTCCCCGAAGCCAGTCACGACAGTCGGTCGGTTCGAGGACTACATCAAGTGTCGGTCCGGTCCGTCCGTACCCCCCACGTATAGGACGCCCCCTGGCACGCAGCACATCCAAGTGCAGCAGCTCGAGGGAGAGTTCATTCACGTGAGCAAGACGACGACTGAGACGACCAGGCAGAGCGAGAGCAGAGTGGTCACTTCGACGACGACCGTGGCGCCCCCGGTGGCGGCTCCAAGAAGAGTCGTTGAGGAGGTAGTGGAGTATGAGGAAGAAGAAGAAGAGGAGGAGGAAGAAGAGGAAAGTGAGGAAGAGTAAAAACATAAACATTTAGGAAGATAGTTTCATTATCATTCTGAATTTTTATAGAATTTAATTTTTTTTAAAAATACTTAAAGTAAGTCCCGTTTCACATCCCACGGTTCCGGTAATATTAACCGTTTTTACGGCGTCGACTGATCTCATGGACAATGTTAAAACTATCGGATTTTTCACACGCGATACAAGCGAAAACCGTATATATGCTTTTACCTGTGGTTTTCAATCAATGAGCGAGTATGCTAAACTCTGCTGCATTAACAATAAACCGTAGGTAGAGTTTTTGTTTTCATCGCATGTGAAAGGTCCAATCGACTTAACATTGCCATTGCAATCATTCGGTACCGTAAGTACGTTGAACTTGTCTGGTACCTGCTCATGTGAAACAGGCCCTTAAGTCAGAACAACCAATTATCTTAGTTAAATAAACGAATAATTAGTCATGGAGTTGAATATACAGTGTTAAGTAAATATCAATGATAAAAAAAAGAATATTCTTTTCAATCAATTCAACTTTTCAGCTTGTTAGCATGAAAAAAGGGACTTTATTGTTACCTTAAGTAAAATTACTTTGGTGAAACCCTGTTATGAAGTCATTAAAAATTGTGTTTAAATCCATTTTTCCAGTCAATATTGAATTTTAAAGTATTTCTGTGATTTTTATCATTTGACAAATTGTAATATATCAAAATGAATTATCACTAATGTTTGTGCAAAAATGTATTAAAATGAATTATTTATTAAAAATTAAGCTGATCTCATTTATCTGTATGTTGTATGTTGAAATAAATTATGTTTGTTCTAAAATGTTTGTATATTTTTCAATAAAAAATATTGAACACAAAAATCCAATATTAAGTAATTTAATAAACTACACATAATAGGATAGAAAAAAATTATAACAATATTAAAAAAAAGTTTCTTATTTTTGAGAATCATCAAGTAAAAAAGCAGGATTTTTCTAATCAATAGATTGAAGCCCTGAAAAACCTTTATATTTTTTGTCAACGCTGGCTCAAGCTCACGACCGTAGTATATGGCGCAT
The DNA here is from genome assembly GCA_019343175.1 of Oedothorax gibbosus. Lineage (NCBI taxonomy): Eukaryota > Metazoa > Arthropoda > Arachnida > Araneae > Linyphiidae > Oedothorax > Oedothorax gibbosus. The sequence goes on from JAFNEN010001332.1 coordinate 14,275, forward strand.
TCCAACTGTGCATCTCATGGCCAGTGGGGAGTGTGTGTTTAGGCTATTTGAAGTTGTTGTGTTCAAGTTATTTTTTTCAAGGGGAACAACTTGTTATAGCGGAAACCTTCAATTTCCCTAAAACGTTCAGGATATGTTAGTAGTTATTGACTCATGGCTTATGGAGTAACTGACCTTTGGATTTGACCTTTTTTTAAAACCTGGATTTGACCTTTATTTTGAGACAATGTAACTACCAAAGCAATAAAGGTCACCCATGGGGCTTTATATTTTTCTAAGTACAGAAGTACTACCTAGAGCGTGTAATTCAAGAAATATTTTTGTGGGTCACTTATGGCTTTAGCAGATATTTGGGCAGAAACAAGACGAAAATCAACGGAAATGGCCTTTTTTTAATGACCTTGACCTTCAAAGCCATGAGTGATCCACCAAACTAATTATGCTGATATGTACCTGGTATCAAGTAGTATTTTTTTAAAGAAATAATTCATGGGGAGGCATGGCTTTAGAACTAGAACGATGATATTACATATGTTACCGTTAAAACCCGAAATCAGTTAAAACTAGAATTAACTAGTGATAACTAGTTTTAAATGAGGCCATTAGTTAAAACTAGTTACCACTAGCCAAAACTAGTCCTCCCTAGCTAATATTAGTTTTGACCAATTGCATTGGTTAAAACTAGTTGTAATTAGCAAAAACTAGAATTATCTGACATGTTTCAGATAAAAGTCGAAATAACTGCAAATGCTTGACTTTAAAATTATTGTGAACGTTAATTTCTTTAAAAAGAAAAAGATTTGTTTGTTGTTGCAAAGCGTCGTTGTTTCACGAAATTCAAGATCTTCCACTTTGCTTCATTAATTAAACATGAATTCATTATTAAATGTTTGAAAAGAGGAATTTTATAATCGTATTTCGACAATGTAGTCCTTAAAAAAACGCATAGTACCGTTCTTAAAGGAGTCTTCCAATAACCATAACGCCTTCATTGCATTTCAGCAATAATTCGAATAACTAAACTAAACCAAACCTATATTATCCTAAATCGCGTTATTTTCAGTTAATTCTAGTTTTATTTAATAGAGTAATAAGTTTTTTATAGTTAAATCTAGTTTGAACCAATCTATTTTGCTAAAACCAGTATTAGCTGGGGATGACTGATTTTAGCTAGTGGAAACTAGTTTATAACTAATGGTCTCAGTTAAAACTAGTTCCCACTAGTTAATTCTAGTTCTAGCTTATTTCGGGTTTTAACGGTAACATGTACACCATTTATGTATGACCTCGAACTTTGACCTTTTCTCAAAATCAAACAAGTCGGATTTAAGAAGAATTGCAATTCCCTTTTTCTTATCTTAGTACTACTAACATATCCTGAAAGTTTTAACAAGATTGAAGGTATCAACTACCACGCTTCTATTCATTTTAGCCTAGTTTAAAAAATGACCCTTAAAAACATTTCGAAACGTGCACGTAAAAGTCACTTACCTCTAATGTTAACTAAATTAGAGATACGTCACTAATTTACTTAACATTTTCCGCGCACGGATGGTGAGATGTTTGATCTAGAATTTGAGAAGACAAAGTATTTACTTTGGAGAATATTGCTCTCTCATTAAATTGAGAACTTAATCAAAGCTTGCCACTTGAAAATTATGCCTAGTTTCGATACAAAATCTGATATAACAGTCAGCAAGACTCAAGATTTTTTTTTAAACCGTATTAAATTAGTATTGAGCTATTAATTAGAAGAAAAAAACGATGGAAAATAAATGGCTCGGGAGGCAAAGGAAAATAGTTTCTCAGATTAACTTAATTTTACATTCAGACAATAGCATAAGGCAAATTTGATATAATGAAGAAAATTTGATATAATTTTTTTAAGTGATACTAATTTAGCTTTTCTTGTTTGTATATAAAAAATCTACTATATCGAATTTCTAAGTCTTCAGAAAATTTGTCTCATGTTATTGTTAGTATGTGTGCAAAATTTGTTTGATCTGAATTTATATATTTTCAGTTGTTCCGATGCGAATATAATACAAATTTCGCCAAACTTATCTGTTTTTTTCAATGTTTTTTTAATAAAAATGCTATAAGGTTGACTATTTATTCTTCAGACTCTTGCTGACTGTTAAATGCATTGAAACTAGGAATTAATTTTCGAAATGCCAGTCTATAATGAATAGTTCGATATTTGAACTTTAATTACAACTGTAGATTGAAAACTATTTTTTTTCTTACCCTCGTTTTCTTCATTAAATCTTAATCCATTAAAAAATATTAGCTTGAGTTTCTTTTTTTATATTATAGCAACGCAAATGAAATTTCTAAATTAACCATTTGCACAATCTTGTACAATAATAGGATTTGTTGAACGGTTACCGATGTCTAGTGTTGGTCTTTTATTTGCATTGCTATCTATTTAAAGATACTTTAATTATCGCTTTTTAAAGCCTAAGTCGAGTAAGGATTCAATACATTCTGAATAAATCTGACTGCATACTACTAATAAAACTATTCCGATTAAATAGGGAAATTTTTAATCACTGTAACGATTTAAAGTTCTCAAATATCCAATAAATTCATTCTAATACCCTTTTTATACTTAAATCAATTATAGCGTCTAAAATATTCTTCTGTATAATGATGTAGGAACGCACTATCTTGCTGAAATAAGTTTTAGCTGCAAAATATACTCAATGAAACTACTGATAAGTCGTGGCATTTGCAATTAAAACCTGAATTATTACCGGTTTGTTTTTATTATTGTGTAATGTTTGAATAAATTGAATATATATACAATTGTAGTTTTTATTTCTTATATAAAAGTACTTGTGTCATCACCGTGAGCATGACTAATTTAGGTAACTTCATTTGTTGTAAAATGAGTTCTCTGACAAATTTGAGCATATTTAGCTAAATGTGCCTTTTGAATCATGATAATCAAGAAATTTCACTTGAGTTAAATTTTTATTCATTTAAAACATGTTATTTGTGTGTTTTTTAAAACTAATTAGACTACTTTTAATCTAGTTTTAATTATAGATTTTGAATGAAATTTAGAATATAGGCTATTTTGATTTTTTTTTTTTTGCTTCAATTCGACGTATCACACTTGCGAAAACTTTACCGTTAACCGCGGTAAACTTAACATTAATTATTGCAAACAAACTTGACTTGATTAGTAATGTAAGAAAATTTGTGCATGTAAGGGAATTATGTATGTAGTTATTTGCCCGCCGTGTCGCTGGATGAGTTTACACAAGTATTTAATAAACGGCTTTTGTATGTCTGCAAGCTGAGAAAAATATTTAATAGAGATTCACCGAAGCTTGTACTTTTATCTATTTAAATAAATATATTTGTTTGAGTTATATTTAAACTAGTTTGAAATTAGCAGTGTATAAATTATCATGTTTGCTCTAATTTCAAAACGATATCCCTATAGAACCAAAGTCTGAGTTTAATATTAATTTAGTTGGTTATATTTGTTTGATGACTTTGCAGTTGTGCAGAGAAAGATATGTAGATGGACACATAGATATAATTATCTGCTTCATAAGTTATTAGATTTATTAAGCCTGCGTTACACGGAAGTACTCTAACTAGCTGAATTGCATATTACATAAACTTTTATTTTATTACAATCGATTCCCATCCCAGATGGTCAACAAACCATCAGGATATTATAACCCTTCCACACTACGTTTCATGATTTTTAAAATTGAATGTCCGACTGGAACTTGTCTGTTTAGGAGTTTAAGGGCATCCTTGTAGATCACTGTCAAAAGCATGATTTTCAGACAGCTAGAATTTCAAAAATTATCTTCCTAAACGGCAGTTTCAGTGCGAAAAGAGAATAAGTTTCTAAACTTCAGAATCTGCCTACTATAGTTTTGGCTGGACGGGCGTTAGTCAGAACTTCTTCCTTAACTTACATAATGAAACGTGTAAACTATTTTAATATTTTGTTTACTCTGAAATTTCTTCCTCCCCTTAAAAATTCGCAATAAACATATTTTCTTTAATTTGAATGGAGGTGTTTCAGGCTTTGAGTGGCAACCAAAATGCTTTTATTTGCCGCAGTGGATTCCTTTGGGAATTGGATTAATGTATACCCGATGTTTGCTGGTTCTTCACTGTAAGATTGTCGAAGTGACTCATTTATAACTATTATGGGAAAACTGGGTTCAGTTCCATGATTTTTTTATCGAGCTTCGATTGGTGAAACAATGTCACGTGGAAACATAATACCAATCGGAGAATCGATCGAAGGAATTCAGTTACGAAATCATAAGGAGCTACGTCACCAGAAACAAGCCAATTAGAAACTTTTGTAAGCATTCTTTTTAAACATTATTTAATTTTGAAAAAAATCAAATCATACTTGCGAAAATATGACCGGTTTTGGAATAGCAATCAAATAAAAAATTTTGATAACTGTAGGCTAGGTAATGCATTCACTGAAATTCATTTTCCCTAAAAAAGTAAAAGTAGCAACAGTCAAGACGGGAAGAAAAATTCGAAACTTTCCGCGTAACAAGAAATAAGTGAAAGAGATGTGTGAAAAAGAAATAAAAATAGAGATTTTAATCTTGCACTTGATGTTTACCTCTTTTCAACCTTGATTCGGGAAGCAGGAAAAAAAAAGTTATAAATTTATTATTTCGCTCGTGAAGTTGAAAAACACGTTGGAGCTTCAAGTTCTGTCGCGGTTCCCAGAGGTGTATTTAAAGTTGTGTTCTCTTCTTAAGGAAGACATTCGAAAGTTGAGAGGCTGATAAAACCAAGGAGGTGGGAATAACACGGAGATGTTGAGCAATGCAAAAACGGGCTTCCCACGTGAAAGGCATTGTCGCCTTTGCCAAACAGGGTCTTGTTTAAGTGTACTGTGCTATTGTTTAAAAGCTGTAATGCGATTATGACATGGTCTACTCAACTTTGAGGCTACAGAAGCTCTTCGTGACGTCGCGTTATCCGTCCTGTTTGGATTGTCGGCAATTTCGAAGAAGTCGGCAATTCTCACTCGGTCGACTATACTTTTCAGCTTTTGAACATGTTTTATTCCTCTCTTTCGAAACAGCCGACAAACCGAACGGGACGGATAGTTTGACGTCAAAGAGAGCTTGTGTGGCTTTATTAGTTGAGTCATATAAAAGTGTACATTTTTATGAATATTTGCATTTTCTAGCTGGATTTACAAAAATACGTGATGTTTTGCGACATTAGGATCTAAACAAAAATGTGGCTTACTAAACGGGCTTCTTTTTCTCACGTGTTCTTTATATTTTTGTTAAGGTCACGCTAGGCTAAAACTACTGTAGGATCCCCTAATGATAAATAAAATTTAGTGTAAAATTGTAATTAAACCATTAATGACGAAATTTTGAGTGTTCAAACCTTCATTTCAGCACAAAATCTTTAACTGTAAGTTCTTTAAATTAGTTTTTGTGTAACTTAATTTATCCAAAATAAATTTTTCAGGGCTAAGATCTTCATTGTTTTTTTTGTTTATTTAGACAACCATAAGAAGAAAGCTCGATTCGCGTGGCAAATATTTTTACCAATCATCGTTAATAGGTTACTAAATATTTCAAGCTATTATTTTTAAATATTATTTATATTTCGCTTTTTTGTATACCTAATATGAAACTATTTTTTTATGTTAATTGTTTAGAAAGAAAAATTTAAATGTACAAATACTCATAAGAAACTTGGAAATAGCAAATAATATGTATTAAATGTGGTTCTAAATTACGACGCCCGTCGCCAATGGGAATGTTTCTTATAATGGCACGCTCTCCATACTGAGATTTCATTGGTTGCTTTGTTTTCTTTCCGTACTACGTGAAACAATCCCATTGGATTCTTATGACATCACGCTTTCCGTACTGAGATTTCATGCATAATTACTGTTTTACAGTTACGTTAATTGCAAATCTAGTGAACTGAAACAAATAAAAGCAATGTTATAGCAATGTTACTTGAATTCAGTGAACATAAATGAGAGAATACAGATGAACTTAACTTTTATTCTAATTCACAAAGCCAAAAAACATAACTTTTCGAAAGGCAAAAAAAAGACAAACTGATTTTTTAAAATAGAACTGCGCGAGACGTTAGTTGAGTCGTTGCGAGAGAAAATGTAATAATTACTCTCGTGAAATAATCCTGCACAAAATAATAATACAAAATAAGTTCGCTACAGACTCCCCCTCTGGATTCGCTGACGTCCCGGCAAGGATCCAGCAAGAGTGTCTTGTTCAGTTCTTCTTGGGACGACCTCTCTTGCGTAGAGGGTTTACAGGGCTCCCGTTGTCGGGAGACTCAAGGCAAGGGCGTAGAGCGGAAGTGTGGTACACTCCCAATGGCACGTCCGGATTATTTGGATTTGCCACTTCATAGCTGGTTAGCGAGCGTTGAGTTTTCACTATATACGGTCCGTCACGTCGTGGCATGAACTTGGCAGATTTCTTGTTAGCTTTGCTGCTTATAGGGTGAGTAGTGACCCAGACTTTATCGCCAGGTGCGTACTGTACTGCATTTCTGCGCTTTTTGTCTGCATACTCCTTTCGCTGATCTTGTTTTACTTCCACTCGGTCTCTTATCTCCCGACTCAAATTTGCAAACTTACACAGGTATGGTGTGATTTCCGCTACGAAGTTGTCGTTGTGAATTACACTGCGTAAGTCATGATTCACGTCATCTGGCGTGCGCAGTTCTCTTCCAAATTGTAGGAAGGCAGCAGAATATCCAGTTGAGGAGCAATGGGCAGTATTCATGGAAAATCGAATCATTGGCAGCTTTTCGGACCAGACTGTATGAAGGCCGTTTCCAACTAAGATTGCAATTCGAGGTTTTAGATCTCTATTTTTCCTCTCAACTGGGTTAGCTTGAGGGCAATAAACTGGAGTAAGAATTTGGGCAATGTCTAGTAGATTACAGATTTGCTGCATCACTGCACTGACGAACTGAGAGCCATTGTCAGAAATGAGACGTCTCGGTAGTCCATATCTTAAAATTACCTCTTCTAGCAAGGTTATAGCACACTCTCGGGCTGTGGCCTCTTGTAATGCGAAGAGTTCTACCCATTTCGTTGATGTATCCTCCACGATGAATATCCATTTTTTCCCATCTGGTGTTTCGGGTAGTGGGCCAAAAAGATCAATCGCCAAAGCCTCAAAACGCTGGGAATACACTGGTGTTCTTAAAAGTCCAGCCGGTTTTTGATTTTCGGCTTTATATCTACTGCAATCAGGGCATTTCTTGACGTAGTCGGAGATAAAGGATCTCATTCCTGTCCAGTAGTATCTTTTGGAGATTCTTTGAAATGTCCCCTCCTCACCATAGTGACCAGCAGTTGGGGCATCATGATGTTCTTTTAGAATGTTGTCCCATTCTTGTTTGGGTACTACCAACTGCGCCTCTTCAGAGTCAGAATCTGGTGAGTATCTGTAGAGTACTCCTTGGGTCATGAGGTAACCGCGATTCGTCCAATTAAGGAAATTCTCGTTCTTGGAACTTTGTTCAAAAGTCTCTATTATTGTCTTCAAATTTTGATCTTTGAGTTGTTCTTCCCTAATGTCACTAGCCGACCTGGTGGGGAGGTCCACCATAACAGCACAGGACTCGCACTCTAATTCACCATGTGTGCACTGAGGTCGGGAGAGCATATCTGCAACTACATTTGCTTTTCCAGGCACGTATTCAAGCTTTAAGTTGAATGTTTGTATTTGTAGAGCCCATCGAGCTAGGCGCCCTGTAGGTGTTTTCAAACTCAACAGCCACTTCAGCGGTTGATGATCCGAAACGACCCGGATTTCAGCTCCTTCGATATATCCTCTAAACTTCTCTGATGCCCAGACGACGGCTAGCGCTTCTCTTTCAGTGGTTGAGTAATTTCTCTCAGCTGGATTAAGAAGGCGACTGGCATACTCTATCGGGTGTTCTTCCGAACCTTGACCTTGACTAAGGACAGCTCCCAAAGCGTAGGCTGATGCATCAGTTCTCAGAAGGAAGGGTTGGCTCTCGTCTAGTTGTTTGAGGACTGGTGGTGAAATTAGGCTTTTCTTCAAGGCATCAAAGCTGTTCTGCTCTTCCGAACCCCAAGTCCAGGCAGTTCGTTTTCTTGTAAGATTGCTCAGTGGTTTTGAGATTCCTGCAAAGTTAGCTATGAACGTCTGTACCAGCTGCATGTCTGTAGAAATGATTGAACCTGCTTTACATTTTTCGGAGGAGGAATATCCATAATGGCTGACACCTTGGCAGGATCAACTTCAATTCCGGAACTTGTGATGTAATGTCCAAGGTATTTGACCTTCTGACAAACGAAGTGACACTTTTCACGATTTGCTTGTAACTTGAATTGTTGAAGTCTTTTGAATACTTGGCGCAAATCGTCGAGATGTTGTTCAAAAGTTGGGGACATGATAATTATGTCATCTAAATAAGCTAGTGTATTGACCTTTAGCCCATTTCTGAAAATGTCTATCAATCTTTGGAAAGTTGCTGGAGCGGTTTTCAATCCGAAAGGCATTCGTGTGAAGCGATAAACTCCAAAGACACAAACAAAAGCAGTTTTATCCTTGTCCGGTGGATACATCTTGACCTGGTGGTAACCTGCTTTTAGATCAATTGTGGACATAAAGTTAGTCTCTGAGGCTTTCTGCAGCAGGTCATCCATCCTCGGTAATGGATAAGGATCAGATTTAGTGACTGCATTTAATTTTCTGTAGTCTACGCATAATCGGAATTCTCCATTCGGCTTAGGAATTAGCACAACTGGTGCCGCATAAGGTGAGTCACACTCTTCTATAATTCCAGAGGCAAGTAGAGAGTCCAATTCCTTCTTGAGCACCTCCTGGCGCGCTGGTGACATGCGATACGGTGTAGTGGCCACCGGGGGTGCATTTCCGGTGTCAATACGATGCTCCATATATGGTGTAGGGCCTCCCCCTGAATTGAAGGTATCCTGGAATTCCATTATTAACTTGTTCAATTGGGTTCGCTGCTTAGGGGGCAAGCCTTCTCCTTCCTCTTCTCGAAGTTGATATTTGATTGGTGGCTCAACCTCTTCAATCTGGGATGTTGCTAAGTCTTCAGGCATTACGCCCGGTTCAGGAACATCCTGTTGTAAGACTTCTGGTTCTGGAACAGCTTCTACTGGCCGTAAGAGGCTAACCGGAATATCTTCCTGGAAGTGAATCTTCCGCTTTGGGTTCTCACAGAAGTGCCAATTTCTGTTCTTCATGTTGAGTACGATACCAGTCTTTTCCAGAAAGTCCGTCCCAAGTAGAGTTCGATTTCCTTTTGCACTTGGCAGAGCCAGAATATCCAATGGTACGGATTTATCTTCAATCCTAATGTTCACTGTGGCGGTGTACGCTTCTTCGGTGGATTTGCATCCATTTGCCAATGTCATTGCAATTTTTGTGGGTTGGAATTTCACACCATTGTGCAACAGACAGGAATATAAAATCTCTCCAGCGACCGATCTGGAAGCGCCAGTGTCTGCACAGACTCGAGCATTTACTCCTGATATGTTGGTGTCAATCAAAGCCAGAGGTGAGTTTGTTTTGTAGTAGGTGTGCATAGTCAAGAAGTTGACAGCAAACTTCTCATCTCTTCCTGGTGAACAGGTGGGACATTTAGTTTTAATCACGCCTATTCTACCACAGCCATAACAGCTGACAGTTGGCCTTTCCACATTTCCAGTTTCATTTCTAGGGTTAGAGGGAAACGTTTTTATTTTCTGTGGACCAGGTTTAGAATTTCGGTTAAACTCGTTACCTTGACGACACTTCGGAAATTCATTCCTTCTAGGCTCTTGAGAAGTAGCCTTTTGCCTTACGCTTCTAACTTCGTCGTAAGAGTCCAACTTGTTCGCAAGTTCAATAGGATTTACCAGATCCGACCAATTGTCCAGGAAATGGTCTCTGACATCGGGTGGAACGCGACGCTTAATTTGATCACTGATCATCAAGTCACACAGAGGTTTAAACTCTGTTATTCCAAGTCCCGATATCCATCCGTCAAAAAAGTTCTGCAAATCAAAGTAGAAATCACGCCACGTAGTGTCAGGGCTTCTGCGATGTTGCGTAAACAACTGGCGAAACTTCTCGGCACTCATCTTAAAACGCTTTAAAAGAATTCGCTTCACATAGTCGTATTCCTGAACATTTTCTTCACTTTCTTGAGCAATAAGTTTAGCGATGTCTTTTGGGAGAAGACCGACCAAGTACACAACCCACTTTGTGACTGGTATCTTTAAAAATGTTAACTGTCTTTCGAACAGGTTCAGGAACAGGCTGATGTCATCACTTTTTGCATCGAAGCTAGGAATTAACTTTTCGAATCCAAATTTTGGAAACCCTGTGTCGGTTGACAAAGCAGAACCCGATGAAGAATTCGGATTTTCCAAATGAGATTGCAATCTCAGTTTTTCTAGTTCGAATGATCGTTCTTGTTCAAGATTCAATCGTTCTTGTTCAAGCTTCAATCGTTCTTGTTCAAGCTTCAATCGTTCTTGTTCAAGCTTTTCTTCTTTTTCTTTAGCAATTCTCAATCGTTCTTGTTCAAGTTTTTCTTCTTTTTTTAACAATTCTCAATCGTTCTTGTTCAAGTTTTTCTTCTTTTTCTTTAGCAATTCTTTCTACGATGATTTCTTCAAGAAGTGTTTTCACATATTCAAGTTCTTCTTTATAAACTTCACTTTGCTGAATGTTGTTTTTTATTTCTATGACTTTGTTATTTACATCATACTCTATATTTAAGTCATCAGCTAACCTTTGCAAATCAGACTTTTTTGCTTTAGCAAAGAATGACATGGTATCAAATATTAAGTCAGACTAATATATACTTGTATACTTTGTTAACAAAATTGCTAAGCAGGTTTGTCTACCTTTTATTTTAAAAGTTCAAAAATATTTTCCTCGTTGCAAGTATGAACACTTATTAGTAACAATTCACTATAACCTCATTAAAGTTAACAGGGATAAAAAAAATAATATTCTTCAGGTACTAAAGGTAGGTATACACATGGAATTTTATAAAAAGAATTCCTATCATCTTGGATTTATTTCGACCGAAATGTTCCCAAACCAAATTTGAATTGGATAATTCAATTTTCCTTTAGTTCCTGATTTCACAATTAGCAAGACAGCGCAAAAGGGTTTTACTTATCTTTCTTCTCGGCGACCTTCCATAACCAAACCGTTGAAAAAGTCGCCAACTTGCATCGTTTCACTACGTTGAAAATAAGACTGCTAACTTCTTTCTACAAGTTCACCAAATAACTATTTCAAATATCGTAGATCGGGCCACGAGTTGGAGCGCCAATTTATAGCAATGTTACTTGAATTCAGTGAACATAAATGAGAGAATACAGATGAACTTAACTTTTATTCTAATTCACAAAGCCAAAAAACATAACTTTTCGAAAGGCAAAAAAAAGACAAACTGATTTTTTAAAATAGAACTGCGCGAGACGTTAGTTGAGTCGTTGCGAGAGAAAATGTAATAATTACTCTCGTGAAATAATCCTGCACAAAATAATAATACAAAATAAGTTCGCTACAATGTTTATTATTTAAAAAAAACATCCTAATTCAAATTATTGTTTAACTCAAAAAGTGTGCCCACATCACAGGCAATCATATATACTCCTTTACCAAAGCATGTCTACGGAGTGGACAAAATGTCAATTCTGATTTTTTGAACAAAAGGCTTACCTAATAGAAGCATTTTGAGTTCAGTGTGAAAACACACCACATAAATGAAAGTTGCAATAATAATCTATAATAATAACAAGAAGTTCATAAAGAACTAAAATAGCCTACTTTCCTGTTACTTAAATACTTACTGAAGTTCTAATCGGGAAAAAAAACTAGGTTTCTAAAGTAAATATCATCAACAGCCGTTTCTACACTAGATTTATACACATTAGAAAGAAAATCGTTCCTTAATATTCTTTCGTAAATTAAGTAAATATTATTTATCATCTGCTCGTGATTTATTTGTAGTTAGAAGAATAATTAAATATTTATTGATAACAAAAGTAATGAAACTACTCCGAACTGCATTAAAAAATAAGAAATGTAAATTAAAACTAAGCATAATTGCATGCAAAAGTATGCATTGCCGCTTTCTTGGTAGATAATTAATGAATAATCAAAGAATCAAATTGTGCTACATTTTATGACGTCATTCCAAACTGATTCATGAAAATATTATTTTGCTTCAAATATGTTTAAATTAATAAAGTTTCTCATGCCATTGTTGATTTGGCAACAGTGATTTAAATGACTCAAAATTGAATTTCAATGCTAATTCAATGGGAAATTTGCCGAAAGATAGTAGATTTATGTCCGTCCGGATGTACAGACAGACGGACAAAAAGTATGAAAGTTGGGTATCTGAGGTCATAGCTTTCTAACAAAAAAAGAATTTTTAATATACGAGGGATAGAACCGATTTTGGAAGAGGGATACGGACAGACGAACAGACAGACGGAAAGACCGACAGACATACGAACAGACAGACAGATGAACATCAACCGCATTTCAATACCTACAGTGATTTAAATGACTCAAAATTGAATTTCAATGCTAATTCAATGGGAAATTCGCCGACAGATAGTAGATTTATGTCCGTTCGGACGTACAGACAGACGGACAAAAAGTATGAAAGTTGGGTATCTGAGGTCATAGCTTTCTAACAAAAAAAGAATTTTTAAGATCCGATGGATAGAACCGATTTTGGAAGGGGGGGTACGGACAGACAGACAGACAGACGGACGGACATGGACCGCATGTCATACCTACCTTTTCATTTTTTTAATTCTTTCGAATTAAAAAAAAGAAAAGTAGGCTAAAAATGAAGTTTTGTGCGTTTGTTTGTGTGTATGTCTCTTGTAGACTCATAAACTAGACATTTGTTTGACTCGTAACTTGGCACAAATTCCCGTAGTTCATACTTAGATTATGATTTTTGAACATTCAGGTTTCAAAATGTTCTATTTTTAGAGAAAATTCGAATTTTCCAAAAAACCTACACCACTTTGGCTCAAATCCGATCATTTTTTTACTTTCCTGATGTTATCTGCTGAAAAAATTAAATAAAACTTTTAACGAAAACCATTAAAATTGAAAATGTTTATTTTTTTTTCTGTTGCCATTAAATTCAGAAACTAAATTTATTATTTGAAAAATAATTTACATGTTTCAAGTGACGTAATTCCGTTCAGTCTCCATTCTAGAATTTTATTGTGGGTTTAGGTGACGATTTCTTCATTGATGGTTCTGTTGATTGCAAATATGCATATTCATGCTATTTCCGTGAATTATAACTATGATGGTTGTTCAAGGCCCTCGTACAAGAGCTACATATTGGGGTTTTTGTTTTCATTTTTTCGCCAAATACGTTGCTAAACTCGCCAAATTCTTACCTAAACGCGCAAAATGAGCAGAATGTTTTTTTTTTTAAATTTATAATCTGGTTTGTTGTTTGAAGGTCATTGTGCTAGAGCTGTATAATAAGTGTGTTTGTAGCTATATCTCTTTTCTCGCCAAATTCTCAACCAAAAACGCGCCAAATGAGCTAAAAGGTTTTATATGTTTACACTGGAAATTACGATGACTTTTGAGCGTGCATTTTATAGCGTATTTTTTTATTTTGGATTTTTAAGGTTATATAAGTAACAGGATTTTATACTTTATAGTGAGCGGGAATAATAACATAAGTTGATTATCCTATAATGGATTAAATTGTACATATACTTGAATTTAACTTGATATTAGCAGAGACAATTGTGGATTTCGTTCGCATTGTGTTGTGGAATTGAAATGAAGTGACAAAATAAAAGTTGAACGTTAAGAGTTTATTTTAGAATCTAAAATACCTTACAACAAACTACAATGCTAACTGAATCGTGTTTTAGTAAGGATCAAATCATTTAAGAATCGTCAATCGAGTGTTCTCACTCGCCCTAATTTGTTGGTTATATCATCGAATTATTCTGCGGGCTTGGGTTTCTCTGTGATTACACCAGGGACCTCGGCGCAGACGATTAGTTTTTTAGCCGCATCTGTCAACTTGAACTTAGCTTCCACACTGAAGGTTATAGCATTATCTGGGACGTGGAATTTGGTGGTGTAGGTGTATTCTTGATCTTTCTTTAATGGGCAGCCGACAACTTTGCACACGTCAGGGTCATCAAGGGGAACCTCTTCTGAAAATCCAAATGCTCCAACTGATAAATTTGCCTGCAAAAAGGAAAATACATTAAAAAAAGATATAAAAGATAAAAAAAACTATATGTGTGTAGCACTACATGACTTTCAATTGTTGTTGTTGGCGTGTGTCTCCAGGGCATAGCCTGGAAGGCAGTATGGGTGCAGTTTGTTCCATTGGTACAATGCTTTGAAAACCCTTGAGAGTTAGAGGCGTGACTTCTACTCTGAGATGAACCACCACCTCAATTTAGAAAAGTCTCTGGAGGGGAAGCGTATTTTTTCAAGACAACCTGCACCCATGGTACTGCGCTATAACTGCCCACAGGACAAATTTAATCAGCACGCTCTCCGCATGTACTCAGGACAACACACATATCCACGTCTTATCCGGGATTAGAACCCGGGCCCACTCGCATGAAAAACGAGGTTCGAAACCACATACCGGCTGGGCGACACGACCTTCAATTACCCCTGTAACGTACCTGTAGCCGTGGCCCCCTACCGGCCACCTTGGAAGTTATCCCGACTGCAGCAGGAGGAGAACAGAACTATTTTTGGAACTGGTGGTGTGGACGAATAGAGAGCTTGTCCGAAATGGACGTGAGGTTGATTAAGAAGGAACCTGTTTAAATGGTTTTAAATCTAAATTGTTTTCTAATAAAAATGAAACGTTAATGCTTGGTACATCGACTCGTTAATCGACTTGTCATCGTTGGTGGTTGTTGTGTTTGGTTATTGGTAATCTCCTGATCACGCTACTACATTACAGGAGATGATTTTTGGTGGAACTATGTGGGATTTCAACATCAATCCGTCATTCCGGGTAAGTGCCTCTATACAAATTTTGTCGTTCACCAGTGTCGAAAAAATTGTGGTAATTGAAATGTCAATACAAAACTCTGTTTATGAAATTAGTTTTGGTTTTAACAAAAAAAAACTGTTTAACTCGTAAAAAAAAAAAAAACTTAATAAGGTGCAATTAATCCCTTGGAAATTGAGTTTTGAGTTGTTTTTGATATGATAAACAGAAAGTTTTGTATTAATTACTCGAAAACAATTATGTATGATATCAATATTTCGTAACGTGGTAAAAATTCTATTGGAAGACGCCATTTTTGGTAACAAAAATTTCTGGATACAATTGGGAATGCTAAAATACTTTTTTTGCTTGGAAAATATTTATTAATATTAAGCATTAAGTTTAGCTAATTGTTGAAATTCAGTTACTTTGAGCGTAATAGTTATTTTTGTTGCGAAGTATGTATTTTGATATCGAAAAAGAAAAAAATATTTAAGAATTTTGTGTATTCAAAGTCTGAATGATAGCACGGTTTAAAATTCTTGGAAAAATATTTTTGCATACATTTGAAAGGTATAAAATAATTATACTGTTGAAAAATTATTGTGTTTTTCAAGTTTTGATAGCGTATAACAAATAAGAATTTTAGTGTATTCAAGAATAATTTTATTTTGAATGACAACACTGTCAAAATTCGTGGGAAAAAAATACTTGTGTTTATTAAAATATTTGTTTCTTATCAAAATATTTGTCTGTATAAACTAATTATACTGTTTAAAAAATCTTGAGTTAATCAAGTTTTGGTTTTGAAAAAAAATGTTCGCTGGACAAAAATGGCGGACAGTAAGGCTCAAGTAAAGCTTCCTGTTCGACTAAAAAAAATATCGAAGCTACGAAGGCTTTTTTTTTATTAGGTTATTGACAGGTGTTTCGTGTTTTCGGAATTCGTTATTCCTGTGGTAAAATAAAGATTGTATTTATTTTGATGCTGTTTTTTTTAAGTAAGAAAGGAAAACATCTGTTGAGTGTGCTTACAAATATTCTATTTTTATTTTATTGGAAAATAATTTCGTGTATTCATTTTATTTCTCTTTTGTTATTGAATATTGAATGCATAAAGAGGGATGTTGTTAAAAGTGATTTTTATATTCCTTGCATTAAAAATTAAAAAAATTGAACATATTCTTATAATAAATTTATCGCAAATAAATTTATTTATTTTTACTTTATTCCTGAGTGTGTAAGGGATGCTGTTAAAAGTGATTTTTATATTTCTTGCATTAAAAATATAAAATTGAACATATTCTTAGAATAAATTAATCGCAAATAAATTTATTTATTTTTACTTTATTCCTGAGTGTGTATTTATGCAATTGAAATATTTTTTCGAATTCATATCGTAATAAGTTTTATTAAATTGCTTGTATTAAATAAAATTAAACCTTGTTATTTGTCTTAAAAAAGATATTGACTAAATTAAAAAGGTTTATGTTTAAGAAGGCTTATGTTAAATTGCTTGTATTAAATCAAATTAAACCTTGTTATTTGTCTTTAAAAAGAAATTTATTAATTTATAAAGGTTTATGTTTAAGAATATTACTTTTATTTGGGAATTAGGATATGTTATAAAACAAGAAGTTCATAAAGAACTAAAATAGCCTACTTTCCTGTTACTTAAATACTTACTGAAGTTCTAATCGGGAAAAAACTAGGTTTCTAACAGTAAATATCATCAACAGCCGTATCTACACTAGATTTATACATATTAGAAAAAAAAATCGAAACACAGCATCCAGCTAATAATTTAAACTTCTAAAAGCCAAAATCAACTATTTTCCTTATTATTATTTCGCAAATCAATTAAACATTATTTATCGTCTGCTCGCGATTTATTTGTAGTTCGAGGAATAATTAAATATTCATTAATAACAAAAGTAATGAAACTCCAAACTGCATTAAAAAAATAAGAAATGTAAATTAAAACTTAGCATAATTGCATGCAAAAGTATGCCTTGCCGCTTTCTTGTTAGATAATTAATGAATAATCAAAGAATCAAATTGTGCTACATTTTATGACGTCATTCCAAACTGATTCATGAAAATATTATTTTGCTTTCGAATATGTTTAAATAAATAAAGTTTCTCATGCCATTGTTGATTTGGCAACAGTGATTTAAATGACTCAAAATTGAATTTCAATGCTAATTCAATGGGAAATTCGCCGACAGATAGTAGATTTATGTCCGTCCGGACGTACAGATAGACAGACGGACAAAAAGTATGAAAGTTGGGTATCTGAGGTCATAGCTTTCTAACAAAAAAAGAATTTTTAAGATCCGATGGATAGAACCGATTATGGAAGGGGGGTACGGACAGACAGACAGACAGACAGACGGACAGACAGACAGACGGAAAGACAGACAGACATAAGAACAGACAGACAGATGGACATCAACCGCATTTCAATACCTACAGTGATTTAAATGACTCAAAATTGAATTTCAATGCTAATTCAATGGGAAATTCGCCGACAGATAGTAGATTTATGTCCGTCCGGACGTACAGACAGACGGACAAAAAGTATGAAAGTTGGGTATCTGAGGTCATAGCTTTCTAACAAAAAAAGAATTTTTAAGATCCGATGGATAGAACCGATTTTGGAAGGGGGGGGGGGTACGGACAGACAGACAGACGGACGGCCAGACAGACGGAAAGACAGACAGACATACGAACAGACAGACAGATGGACATCAACCGCATTTCAATACCTACAGTGACTTAAATGACTCAAAATTGAATTTCAATGCTAATTCAATGGGAAATTCGCAGACAGATAGTAGATTTATGTCCGTCCGGACGTACAGACAGACGGACAAAAAGTATGAAAGTTGGGTATCTGAGGTCATAGCTTTCTAACAAAAAAAGAATTTTTAAGATCCGATGATTAGAACCGATTTTGGAAGGGAGGTACAGACAGACAGACAAACGGACAGACAGGCGGACAGACAGACGGACAGACATACGAACAGATAGACAGATGGACAGACAGACAGTTGGACATCAACCGCATTTCAATACCTACAGTGATTTAAATTACTCAAAATTGAATTTCAATGCTAATTCAATGGGAAATTCGCCGACATATAGTAGATTTATGTCCGTCCGTACGTACAGACAGATGGACAAAAAGTATGAAAGTTGGGTATCTGAGGTCATAGCTTTCTAACAAAAAAAAAGAATTTTTAAGATCCGATGATTAGAACCGATTTTGGAAGGGGGGTACAGACAGACAGACAAACGGACAGACAGGCGGACAGACAGACGGACAGACATACGAACAGACAGACATACGAACAGACAGACAGATGGACAGACATACAGTTGGACATCAACCGCATTTCAATACCTACAGTGATTTAAATGACTCAAAATTGAATTTCAATGCTAATTCAATGGGAAATTCGCCGACAGATAGTAGATTTATGTCCGTCCGGACGTACAGACAGACGGACAAAAAGTATGAAAGTTGGGTATCTGAGGTTATAGCTTTCTAACAAAAAAAGAATTTTTAATATCCGATGATTAGAACCGATTTTGGAAGGGGGGTACGGACGGACAGACAGACAGACGGACAGACGGACATCGACCGCATGTCAATACCTACTTTTTCATTTTTTTAATTCTTTCGAATTAAAAAAAGAAAAGTAGGCTAAAAAAGTTAATATTATATGAGGTCCATTACGAGAGTGTGGATTTGTCTCAAATATTTAAAAAGGCTTTTTAATATCTTGATAGGTAAAGGTAGTTAATTCTTTGTTTATAAATATGGCAATTTGGGGAAAGTGTCGAAAAGTGGACTTATTAAACTTAGCCACTGAGATGAACATTGAAATAGATGTAAATGCGACAGTTTTAACCTTGAAAGAAGCCATTAAAGGTAGTGAACATTATGAACTAGACTTCGTTGAGTCGTTTCTTCAAACTGCTGTCGAGGAAAGATTGACGAAGGAAGCAGACGAAAGGACCAGAAGACAGGCACAAGAAGAAGATGAAAGGCTCAGAGCGAGACAACTAGAAGAGCATCGATTGTTTCTAGAAAAACAGGAGTCGGAAAACAAATTTCTTCTCGAAAAATTAAGATTGGAGAAAAATGGAATAAGCGAGGCTCCAAGACACAGAGAAGATATACACCATTCGATGACGAAATATGACTCCAAATCTGATATCAGCTTGTACTTAGTCCTTTTCGAAAGAACAGCAAAGAGAATAGGACTTCCAGAAGAGCAATGGGTGTCTCATCTAACGGGACTCTTGCCAATGGAAATGGCCAACTCATCGCTCGAGAACCGGAAGAAACATACGAAGAATACGAGGCTGTTTAAAAAGGTACTTCTGAACAGATTCAAACTAAGCCAGAAAAAGTTCCATCAACTTTTTTATAATCACCAATAAAGGACCGGAGGGAACTTGGAAAGACTTTGTGTTCGAGTTGAAAATTTTTTCTATGAATGGATAAGAGGGTTAAAAGTGAGCACCTTTGAAGATTTGTGCAATTTGATTTTGTCTGAACAAGTGAAGCGGAAGAACCCGTTTTGGGAAATTAAAAATCATTTCATCGATGAATGGACCCAATGAAAAATCCAGAAAGAGTCGCAGAAAAACTGGATGAATACGAAAACGTAGGCTGCTCATGAAAAGAAGACATTCCCATCAAAAGAAAAATCTTTCAAAAACCCTGGAGAGGTAAAAATCAATCTGAAACAAAGGCCCCTCTAAACGAACCAGGGTTGAGAAGAGTGAAAATGAAAAGAAGTAAAAATAATGAAGCTTTTTAAAAACGCAGGAAACCACGGTGTTTTCGTTGTAATTCTACTGAACATCTAAGGCCTGACTGTCCCTTGATGAAGAAACCGCAGGAACTTCAGACATCAAACCCTCTTATAAAGAAAGGAGACGAAGATGTTATGTCACCATATACCTTCATGGCTGAAGTCAAAGGATTCACTATGCCTATTTTGCGAGATACTGGAACCAGCATCGATGTTGTGTGCCGCAACCGCATCACTCCTGAAATGTTAACCGGAGAGACATTTGGGTGCAACAACCATTGGACGAATTTCTAGTTTGCTTACCCTTGGCAGAAGTGGAGCTGAAGGGAGAGTTTGGACAAGTATAACTAAAGCAGCTGTCGTTCCATGCCCGTTAGAAAAAAGTAGTATCTGTTGGGAACCAAACAGCAGCCTTGTTGGAGACAATGAAGAATGAAGATGTTCCCACCAGATTAACGCTATAGAAACAAGAGCT
>JAFNEN010001333.1:0-63972 GCA_019343175.1 Oedothorax gibbosus
TCCACCAGCTGAACCCTAGGAGCACAGACACTGTGCCCCATATATAAGGCGCAGAACAGCAACTACTACCAACCCAAAACCAGTTCCGACGTTCCCCCTCCGCTTTCTCGTCGGCGCGTTTCCCCCACTACGGGAGGAAAAAAAAAACCTCTGACCTACAACCTGTTTTAGCCGAACGGGTGACGAGAGGTGAAAAGTCGGGACTCTGAAATTCGTTCGGACTCTGACATATTTTTTGAAATTTTCGTTGGTTTGTTTTGACAACTTATGAACGTAAAAAGCAAACTTTCACATTAAAAAACAATTTTTTTTACATTCAAATTACTCCATTAAGAAATAAAATAATGCAAAGAACATTTGTTGACTGCTTTTTATTATTTAAGTGTCGTAATTATTAAATTAAATCCACTTTAGAAACGGTCGTTACGGCCACTGCAAGAGTTGGGTTTGTTTTGAAAACTTTCGAGCGTAAAACGCAAACTATCACAATTAAATACAATTTTTTCTACATTCAAATTACTCAATTAAGAAATAAAATAATTCAAAGAACATTTGTTGACTGCTTTTTCTTATTTAATTTTCGGAATTATTAATGAAAACTTACATTACAAACTTGCATTACGGCCTCGGACAGAGTGCGGTTGTTTGAAAACTTACGAACATGAAAAGCAAACTTTCACCATTAAAAACAATTTTTTCTACATTAAATTACTCAATTAAGAAATAAATAAAGCAATGAACACTTGTTGACTGCTTTTTATTATTTAAGTGTCGTAATTATTAAATTAAATCCACTTTAGAAACGGTCGTTACGGCCACTGCAAGAGTGGGTTTGTTTTGAAAACTTTCGAGCGTAAAACGCAAACTATCACAATTAAATACAATTTTTTCTACATTCAAATTACTCAATTAAGAAATAAAATAATTCAAAGAACATTTGTTGACTGCTTTTTCTTATTAATTTTCGGAATTATTAATGAAAACTTACATTACAAACTTGCATTACGGCCTCGGACAGAGTGCGGTTTGTTTGAAAACTTACGAACATGAAAAGCAAACTTTCACCATTAAAAACAATTTTTTCTACATTAAAATTACTCAATTAAGAAATAAAATAAAGCAATGAACACTTGTTGACTGCTTTTTATTATTTAAGTGTCGTAATTATTAAATTAAATCCACTTTAGAAACGGTCGTTACGGCCACTGCAAGAGTTGGGTTTGTTTTGAAAACTTTCGAGCGTAAAACGCAAACTATCACAACTAAATACAATTTTTTCTACATTCAAATTACTCAATTAAGAAATAAAATAATTCAAAGAACATTTGTTGACTGCTTTTTCTTATTTAATTTTCGGAATTATTAATGAAAACTTACATTACAAACTTGCATTACGGCCTCGGACAGAGTGCGGTTTGTTTGAAAACTTACGAACATGAAAAGCAAACTTTCACCATTAAAAACAATTTTTTCTACATTAAAATTACTCAATTAAGAAATAAAATAAAGCAATGAACACTTGTTGACTGCTTTTTATTATTTAAGTGTCGTAATTATTAAATTAAATCCACTTTAGAAACGGTCGTTACGGCCACTGCAAGAGTTGGGTTTGTTTGAAAACTTTCGAGCGTAAAACGCAAACTATCACAATTAAATACAATTTTTTCTACATTCAAATTACTCAATTAAGAAATAAAATAATTCAAAGAACATTTGTTGACTGCTTTTTCTTATTTAATTTTCGGAATTATTAATGAAAACTTACATTACAAACTTGCATTACGGCCTCGGACAGAGTGCGGTTTGTTTGAAAACTTACGAACATGAAAAGCAAACTTTCACCATTAAAAAACAATTTTTTCTACATTAAAATTACTCAATTAAGAAATAAAATAAAGCAATGAACACTTGTTGACTGCTTTTTATTATTTAAGTGTCGTAATTATTAAATTAAATCCACTTTAGAAACGGTCGTTACGGCCACTGCAAGAGTTGGGTTTGTTTTGAAATCTTTCGAGCGTTAAAACGCCAACTATCACAATTAAATACAATTTTTTCTACATTCAAATTACTCAATTAAGAAATAAAATAATTCAAAGAACACTTGTTGACACTTTTGACACATTTAATTGACAGAAAAACTATGTTTGAATTCGATTCAAAATGAACGTTACGGTCTCGCCAAATGCAGGGATGCATTTAAAACATTTATGCAAGTAAACTCTTATATGTTTCGAATATGATTGTTTCATGATTAATTTAGTATACCCCTTGCATAGAGGTTTCCAAAAATGTATTACAGTGCCAATATCACTCATTCATTTCATTACCACACTTGAAAAGCATTTATATGTGTCGACATTTGGACAACACAGCATTGAATGCTATCTTGAAGATTAAAACTTTACTGGTCTATTTCACTACTATTTTGTCATTGTTTTCAGGTTCTAGGGACAAAGATCTTTCTTTTGATGTATGACACTCCCAATTTAAGTGTGTATTTGAGCTACCAGCTGAAATTTCAGTTTTTATTTATCGACCCATGCTGAACCCTTTAAAAAGCAAAAATTCACATCTCTGGGCCTGTTTGCTGTTTTAAAATTCTGAAACAGCCGTTCCCTCCGCCAGACAGACATGCACCGCGGCAACGCTTCTTCGACAGGACGTAGAACACTCGTGAGATTTTAAAACCGGCGACTGTGAAGTCGGAGCGGTCAATGGGAAGGAGAACCTTCCTCGGTAAGTCTTATCCGACCCTCAGACAGGCGAGGCCCCGGGCAGAACCCGAGGCCGCAATGCGCGTTCAAAAAGTTAATGCTCAATGTGTTCTGCAATTCACACCAAGTCTCGCAGCTGGCTGCGTTCTTCATCGACCCGTGAGCCGAGTGATCCACTGCTTAGAGTTGTCAGAGTTTTGATTCCCGCCCCGTCACCAGGGCGTTCATCGTATTGCGTTCAAAGAAAATGTTCAGGAACAACTACTCCCCGTAGGGGAAGCGGCCACCGACGAACCTTCAAGACTCCATGGTGCGTGCAATCCGGCTTAGGCCGGGCACTCCCTTGTCAGCGAGAAGGACATCGACTACTACCTCCCTTCCAGGGAATAGGACGCCGAGCGGGTTGCGGAGTTAGCCACGTGCACGGCAACTCGACGCAGAACACCCACTCGAGGCATCGCAGCGCGTTCAAAAACCCCATCATCCGAAGTCGCGGACGTCAACGTCAGGGGCCGACACCGAAAGTGCGGCGCGCCAGAGCGGGCGCGTCCTTCAAACCTAGCCCCCGCGTCCTCGAGGGACGAGGGACCTCCCTCTTGCCGTCTCGCGACCGGGAATCAGGTACACCATAGGTTCGGCGTCTTATATCCGTTCAAAGTGGCACTTTCGCCGGGCACCCTACTATGCCCGACTACCGGCACCGGTTTCTCGGCCCCATCCGGGCAGACGGAAGACCGAGGAGATTCACCTACTTCTCTCGCTCGCGACGAAAGGTTCGATAATGATCCACCCGCTGGTTCACCGACGGGTACCTTGTTACGACTTTTATTTCCTCTAAATAATCAAGTTCGGGCATCTTTTCGGCACGTCGGCTCGACCCGAAAGCCAAATCGACAGCCAATCCGAAGTCCTCACTAAAATATTCAATCGGTAATAGCGACGGGCAGTGTGGACAAGGGCCAGGGACCTAATCAACGCGAGATGATGACTCACGCTTACTAGAAATTCCTCGTTCATGGCGGATAATTGCAATCGCCAATCCCCCCCCCTCGCCAACTCGCCAACTATGTGAAGAGTTGCTATTTTTCGGAGCTCTGTTAAATTTCACCCAAAAATCGGTAAATCTTACAAGTTACCTAAAAACGTTTATACTAAAATGATCAGCGAACAATAAGCTTTCTAACGATGCATACCTTGTATAATTAAACTCTATTAATTAATAGTTATCTACATCATCTTAAAATAGTCGCAGCTCATCACAAACTTCAGCCATTCTACGCACCTGACCGCCATCTTCCCCATCTTCTACAGGCTCATTGGCTGTTTACCTCTGACGGTCTCCTACGTATGACCGGAACCTCCTTCGGCGCACGGGTCACTGGCGCATCTGCTCTGCTCTCCTTGTTTACCAACAAGCTTTCGGATCCTGGGATCGAATCCCCGAATTGTGTGACCTTCTAGTTTGTTTTACTCGTCTTGCCTTCTCATCTGTGTCTTCGGGAGTATTTGCAACCTCATCCCCTTTTGTTTATACCACCTGAATTTGTGTTAAACCATGGCCGAGCTTAGATCTGCCCCGGTATATAAGAAACATAACCCCGGATCACAGGCTCCAGTATCCTGCCCTCGACTTAAAGAATTTATTTCATCACTAAAATCCAAAGTAATTCCTAATGAGAATACTGATGAAAGTGTCATCCTGGATCTATGCATAAACTTACAGAAATTCATGACCACCTATATCAAAACACAGCTATCATACGGAACCCAAAACGTCTTGTTGGGCGAATTTATCGGTCCACTTATTGAAATGGCTCTCTCCAACGCAAATACTCGGCTCGGATCCCCTCGAACCTCTACCCCAGCATCCCAGCGCTCCTACAGCCTGTCCGACTCTGACAGAAAGAAAACACAGCTGAATCTTGATGCCGCCAACAGGGAAATCATAAAACTTAGAGACCTCATTCAAGTCAACATTGACAAGGCTACCAATAATGACCACACTGCCCGTGTCAAAATCACAGAACTAGAAAATGAAATCAAGCTCCTCCACCAGGCCCAAACCAACTTTCTTAACAATGCCGTAAACCTAAAGGAGGCGCAGGGCACGCTGGAAGAGGCCTATAATGCAAGAAACCTGGAACTTGTCGAAACGGCCACCAAGAACCAAGCTCTGTTGGAGGGAACCTACAAAGACAAGCTGAAGATCCTGGAGGACCTCAGAATTGAGAGGACAAATGCGGCCCAGAAGGACGAGTCTCACCGGCAGGAACTCATGGAGACCATGAGGAACCAGTTCACCAAAATGTTTGATGAGGAGGGAAAACACCTTGACAGGGTTCTGAAAAGATCAACGGAGGGAATCACTTTACAATCTGACGTCCTCACACAGCAAATCAAACAGATTGGTTCCATAGAGGAGAAGCTGGCGGCCTCTATCACTACCCTAAACCAGGACATTTCGTCAATTAGCCATCCCCTTCCTATACCGTCATCATCTGCTCCCCTCCCTGCCTCTCCTCAGGATCTCCCCTCTGACCAAAACAGATTTGATGGCATCTTCGTGGTTTTGGTGGACAAACCATCGAGCTCTCCCCTTTCACTGGATAGCTTTCAGACACGCCTTTCCCAAGCCTCCTTGGAGGCCAAGATGCCCTTCAGGTGTAATGGCACCTTCACTACCAAAACTGGCTTCAAAATAAGCCTTCCCACTGAAGAGGACCAAGATATCGTAGCGGACCTCCTCCGATCTTCTCCTTCTCTTCAAGATCTTAAATTCAAAATCCCTCGTAAAATAAAACCACAATACATCATTAAATTCACTTCTATCTCCGACGCAGAAGATTTTGCCACCGACCTAGTCGCTAGAAACCCATTTATCAGCAGAGACACCTTTAAAGTCGTCTTCAGCATGAAAGCCAAAGAAGATACTCACTGGATCATTGAAACAGAATCACAATATACCTATCTTTTCAAACCCCTATTCAATGTCTTTGTGGGCCTCAAACGCTGCACCATCAAAGATTTCATCTCCATCAACCATTGTAAGAAGTGTGGGAAGTATGGCCATACCAAGAAGAGATGCAATTCAACCACTTCCATCTGCCTGAACTGCGGCCAGCAAGAGCATGACCCTACCCAAGATTGTGTAACCAAATGCTTTAACTGCAACGAAACCAATAAAAAGCTTAATAGACAAGAACCAACAGACCACCGAACTGGTAACTATCGATGCCCTGAGAACGCTCGACAGCTCCGTCTGGCCAGACAAAGATCAGGTCAATTTTAACTTGTTTTCTGCTTATTGTTTACCTATTTGTGTGCTCTGAGCCTATTGCTCTTTACATTTGATTCATACTTTATAAATTTTTGTTCTTTTTTTTTTTCTCTCTTTTGTGCTTAACTTATTCACCCGTTGTTATACAACTGGATACCTGTTGTAAATGCTTAAAATACTACAATTAAATACCAACCACACCCGATCTTCTGTTGATAATCTCCTTAGTTATGCCTTCAGCAATAGTTACGATATAATTTTAATCCAGGACCCATACCTTAAAAATAATATTATTACTGGCATCCCAACCTTCTGTAGAACCTTCTCCTCTCAGTCATTTGGAGCTTCAATCATTATTTGTAACCAAGATCTCAATGTTAGCTTTTTCAACAGCTCCAACACCTCTGTCTTTGCAGAACTTAATTTTAAGGGTCAAAACTTTTTTCTTGGTTCCATTTATTTTCGACCACATGATGATATCAATTCTCAATTACAAGATTTCAATAATATTAACTTCCATTCAAAAAATTTCATCCTTTCTGGTGATTTTAACTGCAAGGGCAGAGAGTGGGGATACAGAATCACCGACACGAGAGGAGAGGCTCTTAAAGCATTTATCACCAATAATGACTTCCTCCTTTTTAATGTTCCTGGGCTGGGCCCCTCGTTTGCCACGGCTCATGCCAGTGGCAACCCAGACTTAACCATTGGTAGTCCTGTTCTGGCCAATCATGTATTAAATTGGAAAATTCTTGATATTGAATCAAATAGTGATCACAAATTTATCTCCTTTGAAATTCATTCCCAGTCTATCTCCATCATTACAGATGATTTTTTTTATAAAACTAAATACCCTCTTAATAAATTTGCTAAGCGTCTAATAGCCATTATTCCAGAGCTCACTATGAATATGAATAACGTTACCGACACCAATCAACTGGAATCCTTTTACTGCCACCTTACTAATGAAATTCAAGACATTGCCTTCAAAACAATTAAAAAGAAAAAGAAAACCTATACTTTTAAATTTAAATGGTGGACGGGAGAATTGGCCTCGCTCAGGAACAAAGTCACAGCACATTACAGAAGATATAACATTGCCCGTAAAAATCATTCTGATACGGATCTTATTAATAGCCTTCATATTATCTACAAAAAAAATAGAGCTAAGTACAAACTGAATATTAGGCAATCTAAGGAGACGGCATGGCGTGACCTATGTAGCAAAACCAGTGACAAATACGGTGTAGCTTTTAAAACAGTGTTTGGAAAAATAAAACGCAATAACCAAATTTCTGTCTCATTCCCTGATGACCCAAACTTAACTTTTCATGATAAGCTCAATCGTTTAGTCGAATCATCTTTTAACACCGTTGACACTGGTTTTGCAATTCCAACCTTTTCCACCCCTGTATGTGACCCGCCCATTTCAAATAACGAGATCTACCATGTTATGAATAATCTTAAGGGCGGTAAAGCCCCTGGGACTGATAACCTTGACTACAGTATCTGGAAGAAGGTCTACGAAGTTGCCCCCTCTTTTATTAATCACCTTTTTAAACTTACCTTTTCTTTGGCATTTTTCCCTAGATGTCTCGCGGAGGGGAGGGTTTTCTTCCTGCTTAAGCCTGGGAGGGACCCTTCTCTCTGCGGGTCATATAGGCCCATTTGTCTTTTGCCAACCCTGGGCAAAATCATTGAAAGACTTTTCGTCAACAGACTAAATAGATGGCTGGCAAATCATAACTTTATTCACAACAAACAGTATGGATTCCGTGAGCTCCGCAGTTGCGAGCTCGCGGTATATCATCTTAAGAACGAGATCCTTAATAGGCTCAATGACTATAAATTCTCTGCCCTGATGTCTATTGACATCAGGGCAGCTTTTGATAACCTAAATTGGGAGATTCTTTTTATTACTCTTGAGAGGGGTGGCTTCCCGACCTTCTTCAGGACTTTTATTAGTTTTTACCTAGCGGGCCGATCGGTCGTCTGCAACGAAGGTAATGTTACGATTAGAAAACCGATTTTCGGGGGTGCGCCGCAGGGTTCTGTGGTGGCCCCCATCCTCTGGTTAATCTACTTTAATAGTATCCTTAACCTTAATACCGATGTTCACTTCCTTCAAGCCTTTGCAGACGACCTGATCGTCATCGCCTCAGGTAACAAAAGATCTGAGCTTGAACAGTCATCTAATAAGTTACTCATTAATATTGCCTCCCATCTCAATTCTTTAAAACTTGATATTGCCGTTAACAAAACCAACGCTCTTATCTACATTCAGAAAGGCGTCAAAATTGCTAGAATGCCGAATGGTAGTTTAAGCCGTAATCCCATCCTCAAGCTCAACAATCAATCCATCTCTATTGTTAGACATCTTAAGTACCTTGGCATCACCTTAGACGACACCCTTTCATTTACTCATCATATCACCTCTGCAATAAACAAATGCTTCACCTTTGCAAACAACTTTAAGCAAGTCTGTGGTTATAACTGGGGTGTTTCACCCCCACTACTTAAACTTTGGTACTCCACGGTTATTGAAAAAATTCTAACTTACGCTTCTGGGGTCTGGGGTGATGCCTTAACAAACCAACAAGTTACAAAACTCATCTCACTGCAAAGAATTTTTTTAATCAGGATCCTGGGGGCTTACCGCACCACTCCTAACACTGCTCTTTTTGTTTTGTCGGGTATCCCTCCCATTAACCTAACTATTGTTTCCCTTGCCAATAAGTTCAAATTCTCTCAAGGGACAATAAACTTAGATCCCTTTCCAAGCCGCAACAACCTTGATTCTAAAATTGCCCCTAGCTCTATACCATTTTCCAACAGAATCCTTACCCTTAACAAGCACCATAACTCTTTTCCGTCGGTGGATACATTTGATGTCTACACCGACGGATCTAAAATTTCAGACAATGTAGGATTTTCTGTTTGCATTTTCAAGGACAATGAGGTTTCTAAAATTTTCACTTCTAAACTAAGTTATTTTAATTCAGTCTTCCAGGCGGAGTTGGCGGCGATTGATTTCGCCGTCTCTTGGGCTGGAAGCAATAATTATTTTGTCAATATTTTTACCGATAGTCTTTCCTCGATTAAGGCCCTGGAAGGGACGGGTGCGGTGACGAGATTCGTTCAGGAAGTTAAATCTAACCTTATCAACAATCAGCACAACTTTCAGCTTCACTGGGTCAAGGCCCATGCTGGTTTAAAAGGGAACGAAATTGCTGACCACTGGGCCAAGATCGGAGCCTTCATTGGCAAACCTATTGTTATCCCTGTTCCCATCTCCAGGCTTAAATTTTTCCTTAAAAATCAGCTAATACATAACTGGACTGCTGACTGGTCATCTGCCCTTACGGGGAGAAGAACCTACAAGTTTATTAACACCCCCAGCCACAACTATATTCTTCAAAATAAAGCTATTCTCTATTTTGTCTCCGGTCATGGCCCTTTCCTCTCCTACCTTTTTAGGTTTAAAATCAAGCCGTCACCCATCTGCCCTTGCGGGGACCTTACTTTCAACAATGGTGAGGGAGACCCCGACCATTACGTGTTCTTTTGCCCCTTTACAATAGATTATCATCTCACCATGCCGTCTCCTGGTTCTGAAAGGGTGTGGTTAACAAATGTACTGAAAAACAAAGGTTCAATTTATAAAATATCACAATGTATTAAAGTTAGCTCAGCTATTTGTAATAAATAGCCAACTATGTTATCCAATTTATACCACTATCTCTAAACCCAGTTGGTGTCCCTGTGTTTATTTTTTCATTTTTGTGCTTGATTTCTTTTGTGTGTGTTTCTTTTTGGTGCCTGGTTGGCACAAGTTATAATAGTTTTAAAGTAAGATGTTTGATTGTTTGGGTTAAGAATTTCATGATAATTTTAAGTTTCTCAACTCCATTGTTACTAAACTGTTCAAGCTCGAGTCGCGCCCTTGCTTCCCATCCCCTCCCTTGCCTGATTATTGTTTTTTGTGTATCTCCCAAAACACCAAACTTAATCTTTTTATCTCTAAAGTCCTAACTCCCGATAAGCTAGAACATCGGATTACGGACTTTACAAAATTTTAATACCTCGTAGTATCAGAACATCTGATTGTTGGACTTAGAGGAAAAAAAAAAAAAAAAAAAAATATAATAATAATAATTAAACAAATAAAAACAACTGATTAATTTCTTTTTTAAGGTTAATAAGGGAGGGGAAAATAGATATGAAAATAGAAGCGTTAATAATGTTAAACACTCATATTCAATAATAACTATTTTCTTAAAACTATTCTTAACTACTTATATCTAATTGCTGAAATACAAAAATCTCTTTAGGGTTAGCGACTCGAGCTTTTCAAATCTTCATCTGTATTCCTGTAAAAAAAACCAATGTACAATTATTATTTTATCAAACTGTTTGTAAAAATTTAATTTCAATAAAGGTCGTGGGTATTGGGGAAGTGGCTTACCTTGGTTCGTGTGGTGGTGCGCTGGTGGTACGGACGAGCTCTGGCTGAAAATAAATTTTGGTTAGACATTCATTTCTGCTTGGTAGCCCCTATTCTCCCCCATCCCACCATTCTCCCTCCCCCGATCAGGGGGCCCCCCCTATTTCCCACCTCCGGGGTCACACCCTATTGGGTCCGAAATTTTACGAGGAGGGGAGACCTTCCCCTCCCCAACCTTCCTCCTTTACCCGGGCTTAGGACCGGCACGGGGACGAGCTTCAAGGCTCCAACCCGTGGCGGAGTTTAATTTCGTTAGCTTTCTTTCCCCCATGAAATTTATTCTACTTTCATAATTTCGGGTTTTGCATAATTGTTCGCTTTTAATTTTCATAATTGTTCGCTTGGCTCGGGCATTCCCCGGTGTCTTCTTCTTGGTCGGCCTGGCGGCCTGTCGGGTCTGCTGTGCCCTGGTGGACTGGTCCCGCTCGTGTCCTTGCGGGTGTCTTTGTGCGCCCTCTCTTCGCGGCGGATTTGGTTTGCCGGTTTCCTCTTTCTGTTGCGGGCACCCTCTCTCCCGGGCGGGGATGTTGTTGCGCTATAGGGCCTATGCCTTGCGCATCCTCGTCCTGGGTCATGCAATCGCCAATCCCCAGCACGAAAGAGGTTCAACGGGTTACCCATTCCTGTCGGAAAGGGAAAGCACACGATGATTCCTTCAATGTGGCACGCGTGTGGCCCAGGACATCTAAGGGCATTACAGACCTGCTATTGCTCTGCCTCGTGCGGCTAAACGCCGCCAGTCCCTCTAAGAAGAAACGCCGGACTAGGAATGATCCGAGCGTCTATTTAGTAGGCTAGAGCCTCGTCCGTTATCAGAATAAACCAGACAAATCACTACACGAACCAAGAGCGGCCATGCACCACTACCCACGAAATCAAGAAAGAGCTCTTAATCTGTCAATCCTCGCCGTGTCCTGGCCTGGTAGGGTTTGCTGCGTTGAGTCAAATTGAACCGCAAGCCCCATTACTGGTGATGACCCTCCGTCAATTCCTTTAAGTTTCAGCTTTGCAACCATACTTCCCCCGGAACCCAAAAGCTTTGGTTTCCCGGAAGCTGCCCGGCGTGTCATTTGAGGAACACAGCCGGATCGCTGGCTGGCATCGTTTATGGTTAGAACTAGGGCGGTATCTGATCGCCTTCGATCCTCTAACTTTCGTTCTTGATTAATGGAAACATTCTTGGCAAATGCTTTCGCAGTAGTTCGTCTTGCGACGGTCCAAGAATTTCACCTCTAGCGTCGCAATACGAATGCCCCCGTCTGTTCCTCTTAATCATTACCTCGTGTTCCGAAAACCAACAAAATAGAACCGAGGTCCTATTCCATTATTCCATGCACCATTGTTCAGGCGTCACGCCTGCTTTGAGCACTCTAATTTATTCAAAGTAAACTTGCCGGTCAACCGAGACAACCGGTGAAGATCATCAAGGGAAACCGGCTGGCTTGTTCAGAACGGGCAGTTACCGCCGTTAGGCGGACCGTTAGAGGTTTCCAAAATGACATAGAGGTTTCCAAAAATGTATTACAGTGCCAATATCACTCATTCATTTCATTACCACACTTGAAAAGCATTTATATGTGTCGACATTTGGACAACACAGCATTGAATGCTATCTTGAAGATTAAAACTTTACTGGTCTATTTCACTACTATTTTGTCATTGTTTTCAGGTTCTAGGGACAAAGATCTTTCTTTTGATGTATGACACTCCCAATTTAAGTGTGTATTTGAGCTACCAGCTGAAATTTCAGTTTTTATTTATCGACCCATGCTGAACCCTTTAAAAAGCAAAAATTCACATCTCTGGGCCTGTTTGCTGTTTTAAATTTCTGTTTTTTCCAGTACACACATGCACCTTGCCTAGACACAACTTTTAAGACCCCCATGGCACAGGTGTATGCATATTTTAAAATCCAGGCCTGTTTATGTGTCAAATTGGACCGCAGACGGGGCTCGCCATGTTAAAACACACATCTGGACCCAAATCTGTTTGGGGGCATATTTTGTGAAAACCCTGGGTGTTATCAGTTTCTCCTCTCGAATACCTTTGTTTTGATATATGACACTCCCAAATTAAGTGTGTATT
The DNA here is from genome assembly GCA_019343175.1 of Oedothorax gibbosus. Classification (NCBI taxonomy): domain Eukaryota; kingdom Metazoa; phylum Arthropoda; class Arachnida; order Araneae; family Linyphiidae; genus Oedothorax; species Oedothorax gibbosus. The sequence goes on from JAFNEN010001333.1 coordinate 12,584, forward strand.
TGAGCTACCAGCTGAAATTTCAGATTTTATTTATCGACCCATGCTGAACCCTTTAAAAAGCAAAAATTCACATATCTGGGCCTGTTTGCTTTTTAAATTTCTGTTTTTGCCTTGCACACATGCACCTTGCCCAGACACAACTTTTAAGAACCCCCATGGCACAGGTGTATGCATATTTTAAAATCCAGGCCTTTTTATGTGTCAAATTGGACCGCAGACGGGGCTCGCCATGTTAAAACACACATCTGGACCCAAATCTGTTTGGGGCATATTTTGTGAAAACCATGGGTGTTATCAGTTTCTCCTCTCGAATACCTTTGTTTTGATATATGACACTCCAAATTAAGTGTGTATTTGAGCTACCAGCTGAAATTTCAGATTTTATTTATCGACCCATGCTGAACCCTTTAAAAAGCAAAAATTCACATATCTGGGCCTGTTTGCTTTTTTAAATTTCTGTTTTTTGCCTTGCACACATGCACCTTGCCCAGACACAACTTTTAAGAACCCCCATGGCACAGGTGTATGCATATTTTAAAATCCAGGCCTGTTTATGTGTCAAATTGGACCGCAGACGGGCTCGCCATGTTAAAACACACATCTGGACCCAAATCTGTTTGGGGGCATATTTTGTGAAAACCCTGGGTGTTATCAGTTTCTGCTCTCGAATACCTTTGTTTTGATATATGACACTCCAATTTAAGTGTGTATTTGAGCTACCAGCTGAAATTTAAGCTTTTATTTCTCGACCCATGCTGAGCCCTTTAAAAAGCAAAAATTCACATCTCTGGGCCTGTTTGCTGTTTTAAATTTCTGTTTTTTGCCTTGCACACATGCACCTTGCCCAGACACAACTTTTAAGAACCCCCTGGCACAGGTGTATGCATATTTTAAAATCCAGGCCTGTTTATGTGTCAAATTGGACAGCAGACGGGGCTCGCCATGTTAAAACACACATCTGGACCCAAATCTGTTTGGGGGCATATTTTGTGAAAACCCTGGGTGTTATCAGTTTCTGCTCTCGAATACCTTTGTTTTGATATATGACACTCCCAATTTAAGTGTGTATTTGAGCTACCAGCTGAAATTTCAGATTTTATTTATCGACCCATGCTGAACCCTTTAAAAAGCAAAAATTCACATCTCTGGGCCTGTTTGCTGTTTTAAATTTCTGTTTTTTGAGTTGCACACATGCACCTTGCCCAGACACAACTTTTAAGAACCCCCATGGCACAGGTGTATGCATATTTTAAAATCCAGGCCTGTTTATGTGTCAAATTGGACCGCAGACGGGGCTCGCCATGTTAAAACACACATCTGGATGCATTACGTCGAGGCATTACGGGCCTCGGACAGAGTGCGGTTTGTTTGAAAACTTACGAACATGAAAAGCAAACTTTCACCATTAAAAACAATTTTTTCTACATTCAAATTACTCCATTAAGAAATAAAATAATGCAAAGAACATTTGTTGACTGCTTTTTATTATTTAAGTGTCGTAATTATTAAATTAAATCCACTTTAGAAACGGTCATTACGGCCACTGCAAGAGTTGGGTTTGTTTTGAAATCTTTCGAGCGTAAAACGCCAACTATCACAATTAAATACAATTTTTTCTACATTCAAATTACTCAATTAAGAAATAAAATAATTCAAAGAACACTTGTTGACACTTTTGACACATTTAATTGACAGAAAAACTATGTTTGAATTCGATTCAAAATGAACGTTACGGTCTCGCCAAATGCAGGGATGCATTTAAAACATTTATGCAAGTAAACTCTTATATGTTTCGAATATGATTGTTTCATGATTAATTTAGTATACCCCTTGCATAGAGGTTTCCAAAAATGTATTACAGTGCCAATATCACTCATTCATTTCATTACCACACTTGAAAAGCATTTATATGTGTCGACATTTGGACAACACAGCATTGAATGCTATCTTGAAGATTAAAACTTTACTGGTCTATTTCACTACTATTTTGTCATTGTTTTCAGGTTCTAGGGACAAAGATCTTTCTTTGATGTATGACACTCCCAATTTAAGTGTGTATTTGAGCTACCAGCTGAAATTTCAGTTTTTATTTATCGACCCATGCTGAACCCTTTAAAAAGCAAAAATTCACATCTCTGGGCCTGTTTGCTGTTTTAAATTTCTGTTTTTTCCAGTACACACATGCACCTTGCCTAGACACAACTTTTAAGACCCCCCATGGCACAGGTGTATGCATATTTTAAAATCCAGGCCTGTTTATGTGTCAAATTGGACCGCAGACGGGGCTCGCCATGTTAAAACACACATCTGGACCCAAATCTGTTTGGGGGCATATTTTGTGAAAACCCTGGGTGTTATCAGTTTCTCCTCTCGAATACCTTTGTTTTGATATATGACACTCCCAAATTAAGTGTGTATTTGAGCTACCAGCTGAAATTTCAGATTTTATTTATCGACCCATGCTGAACCCTTTAAAAAGCAAAAATTCACATATCTGGGCCTGTTTGCTTTTTTAAATTTCTGTTTTTTGCCTTGCACACATGCACCTTGCCCAGACACAACTTTTAAGAACCCCCATGGCACAGGTGTATGCATATTTTAAAATCCAGGCCTGTTTATGTGTCAAATTGGACCGCAGACGGGGCTCGCCATGTTAAAACACACATCTGGACCCAAATCTGTTTGGGGGCATATTTTGTGAAAACCATGGGTGTTATCAGTTTCTCCTCTCGAATACCTTTGTTTTGATATATGACACTCCCAAATTAAGTGTGTATTTGAGCTACCAGCTGAAATTTCAGATTTTATTTATCGACCCATGCTGAACCCTTTAAAAAGCAAAAATTCACATATCTGGGCCTGTTTGCTTTTTTAAATTTCTGTTTTTTGCCTTGCACACATGCACCTTGCCCAGACACAACTTTTAAGAACCCCCATGGCACAGGTGTATGCATATTTTAAAATCCAGGCCTGTTTATGTGTCAAATTGGACCGCAGACGGGGCTCGCCATGTTAAAACACACATCTGGACCCAAATCTGTTTGGGGGCATATTTTGTGAAAACCCTGGGTGTTATCAGTTTCTGCTCTCGAATACCTTTGTTTTGATATATGACACTCCCAATTTAAGTGTGTATTTGAGCTACCAGCTGAAATTTCAGTTTTTATTTCTCGACCCATGCTGAGCCCTTTAAAAAGCAAAAATTCACATCTCTGGGCCTGTTTGCTGTTTTAAATTTCTGTTTTTTGCCTTGCACACATGCACCTTGCCCAGACACAACTTTTAAGAACCCCCATGGCACAGGTGTATGCATATTTTAAAATCCAGGCCTGTTTATGTGTCAAATTGGACAGCAGACGGGGCTCGCCATGTTAAAACACACATCTGGACCCAAATCTGTTTGGGGGCATCTTTTGTGAAAACCCTGGGTGTTATCAGTTTCTGCTCTCGAATACCTTTCTTTTGATATATGACACTACCAATTTAAGTGTGTATTTGAGCTACCAGCTGAAATTTCAGATTTTATTTATCGACCCATGCTGAACCCTTTAAAAAGCAAAAATTCACATCTCTGGGCCTGTTTGCTGTTTTAAATTTCTGTTTTTTGAGTTGCACACATGCACCTTGCCCAGACACAACTTTTAAGAACCCCCATGGCACAGGTGTATGCATATTTTAAAATCCAGGCCTGTTTATGTGTCAAATTGGACCGCAGACGGGGCTCGCCATGTTAAAACACACATCTTGACCCAAATCTGTTTGGGGGCATGTTTTGTGAAAACCCTGGGTGTTATCAGTTTCTCCTCTCGAATACCTTTGTTTTGATATATGACACTCCCAAATTAAGTGTGTATTTGAGCTACCAGCTGAAATTTCAGTTTTTATTTCTTGATCCATGCTGAGCCCTTTAAAAAGCAAAAATTCACATCTCTGGGCCTGTTTGCTGTTTTAAGGGGGTCCAGTACCCAAAAATCTTGAAAAGTTCAATTTTTTTTATAATTTTATTTTATATTATTTGAACATTTCTTAACATTTTGCAAAAAACCGCTTAAAAATTGATGCATTAGTTTTTGAGTTATTATATTTTGAATGAGACGCACTCTCCAAGTATCCTACCACAAAATACTTAGTTTTAGTTTCGGTTTCAGATTTTTAGGTATGACATCATTTTGTAGGTTTATAACTATTTATTTATTTTGAAAAACATGTACTACAACTTTTTTCTAGCTGTAACTGTAATCCAAACTCCACAACTTTGTTTTTATTTTGAATTAGCACGTTTTATTTGGCTTTTCATTCTGTTTCAAAATGCCGAGACATAAACATATACGAAAAAAGTATCATCTTTCAGAAATCGCTAAAAAAAGATGGAATAATCCAACAGAAAGTCCAAAACCAACTGTTGGTTTAAGAATAAATAATTTACAGTCATCAAAACCTGCCGCTGTAGTAGTCAAACCATTTGTAGAAGAAACGAAGTATGTTATAGTTGATTTGAAGAAACTCGACGAATTGTTGAGTGCAGTTTGCTGTAAGATGTGCAATAATTGCGAAATGTATTTTGACGCTGAAAATTTTTCTGGATTTTCTTCAACTATTTCTTTAAATTGTAGAAATTGTGAAGCTCCAATATCTTCTGTCCCTTCATCAAAACAATTGAACAGTACAAGTACTTCATCAAAGTGTTTCGATGTAAATCGCAGAATGACTCAAGCATTTCTGCATATTGGAAAGGGTCATGCTGCAGTAGAACAATTCTGTATGGTGATGAACTTACCTGCAATGTCGTCCAGAACGTTCCACAACCATCAAAAAGTTTTGGCAACTCAATGTGTTAGTGCATCAAACAATATGCTGTCGGACTTACACGAAAAGGTGAAACTTCACTACATAAAAACATCAGCGCCTCACTACAATTTAAATGTTAGTGATACATTTGATGTGACTGTTAGTTTTGATGGGACTTGGCAGACTAGGGGGTTTTCGTCTCGAATTGGGGTCGGGTGTGTAATCGACTGTTTGACTGGCTATGTGTTAGACTATGTTGTTTTATCCAAATTCTGCCAAGAGTGTGATCATACAAGGATAAACTTAGGTGAAAGCTCCCCTGAGTTTGCAATTTGGTATGAAGGCCATAAAGATGTGTGTCAAAAAAATCACGAGGGCTCATCAGGTGCCATGGAGCTGCATGCTGCCGAAATCCTATGGAAAAGATCACAAGATTTTGGCTTTCGTTATACCAGTGTAATTTCAGATGGTGACTCGAAGGCGTTCAACCACATTTCAGACCTCAAAGTGTATCCCAACACTGTAATAACTAAACAGGAGTGCATTAACCACGTTAGTAAACGACTTGGAACTGGGCTTCGCAATGTTGTCAAGCAGTGCTCATCTAAAGGCATTACATTAGGTGGAAGAGGTTACGGGAAGTTAAAAGAAATCACAATTAAAAAGTTGACGCGTTATTATTATAATGCCATTCGCCTAAATAAGGGCAACGTCCAAATGATGAAAAGCTCCATTTATGCCACTTTGTATCATAATATATCAACAGACAAGAAACCTCGACATGGCAAGTGCCCCCCTGGTAAGGGCTCCTGGTGTTTCTTTAATGCTGCTGTTGCGGAGGGAAAAGAGCCAGGAAGCCACAAGGCCAACATCAGGACTCCTATCAATGAAGATATTTTGCCTCATATACTACCGGTGTATCAAAGACTAGCTAGTGATGCTCTACTTGAACGTTGTGTTCTGTGTTTGACCCAAAATCGAAATGAGTCTTTGCATAACAAAATTTGGTTCAAGATACCCAAAAGTGTGAATGCTTCAAAGCAAAGAGTAGAATTGGCGGCATCTGAAGCTATTTCTGAATTTAATTTGGGTGGCATCAAATCTCTGCAAACCTTACAAGACAATTATATGTTGTCGTACGGGCAAACCAGTTGTAAAATAGGAGAGCAAAGACACAAAATTCGGGTTAGAAATTCACAAAAACGCCGAGATATGAAATTCCAGCACCATCGCCGCGCTGTAAAACTAGCGCAACTTCGTAGAAATAGAGCTCTAGAAAAAAAAGAGGGCCCCACATATGGCAGTGGTTTGTTTTTGCCAACCTAAGTGAGTGTATATAATCAGAAAAAAATATAAATATATCTAATTTTCCATTTAATATTGCTTTTTTCATTAAATCTATACTTTAAATGCTCGTATCTCTGTTCGTGTTTTTTAAATTTTAGGATAGTAAAAAATACTACTCCTCTTTTAATACTATACATAAAAAGTTTCTGTAAATTTCTATAGCATCTTAAAGGTATATTAAACAAAACTATGCATTTAAACTTCTCAATTATGTTGTCAGTATTTTTGAGATCATTTCAAAGTTGAAATTTTACTTTTTTCGTAAAAATTTTTGATAAAATTTAGAAAAGTATTTTTTTTAAAAAAAGTTGAATCTTGATTAAAACTTGGATGCATAGTTTTGTTGAAATATTATTAAGGAACTCATACAAAAAATTTGGTGATAAAAAGTCAAAAAATGAGGGAGGAGTAGGAATTTTAAAATTGTTAAAAAATTGTTTAAAAAATTAAATTTTTAAAAATACTGAGTCATTTTCAAATTTTTTTGTGCTAATAGGTTTTATTAATGCAAGATACTCCAGTGTATAAAATCTGAATAGTATAAGTTCATAAATAAAAAAAAAGTTGGGAAGGTACCGGACCCCCTTAAATTTCTGTTTTTTGCTGTGCACACATGCACCTTGCCCAGACACAACTTTTAAGACCCCCCATGGCACAGGTGTATGCATATTTTAAAATCCAGGCCTATTTATGTGTCAAATTGGACCGCAGACGGGGCTCGCCATGTTAAAACACACATCTGGACCCAAATCTGTTTGGGGGCATATTTTGTGAAAACCCTGGGTGTTATCAGTTTCTCCTCTCGAATACCTTTGTTTTGATATATGAAAGTTCCAATTTAAGTGTGTATTTAAGCTATTTAAGCTATAAAATTTGAAATTGGGGCAGTTTGTTTACGTTTCATTAACAGCGCAAGAATGTATTAAAATCGAGTTTATTTCAACAATATCATGAATAAAACGAACAAAATTAGCTTGCAAGTGTGTAACGTATATTTTTATTTCTTAATTGAGTGTTTTATATTCAGAAAAAAACATTTTTAAATAAGAAAGTTTGCTTTTTATAATCACACAAAGTTTACATAACAAACCGCCGAGGCCGTACCGATCGCTTCTAAAGTACATTTAATTTGATAATTTCGACAATTAAACAATAAAAAGCAGTCAACAAATGTTCTTTGAATTATTTTATTTCTTAATTGGGTAATTTGTTTGTCGAAAAAATTGTTTTTAAATGTGAAAGTTTGCTTTTTATCTTCGTAAGTTTCCAAAACAAACACAACTCTTGCAGTGGCCGTAACGACCGTTTCTAAAGTGGATTTAATTTAATAATTACGACACTTAAATAATAAAAAGCAGTCAACAAGTGTTCTTTGCTTTATTTTATTTCTTAATTGAGTAATTTGAATGTAGAAAAAATTGTTTTTAATGGTGAAAGTTTGCTTTTCATGTTCGTAAGTTTTCAAACAAACCGCACTCTGTCCGAGGCCCGTAATGCAAGTTTGTAATGTAAGTTTTCATTAATAATTCCGAAAATTAAATAAGAAAAAGCAGTCAACAAATGTTCTTTGAATTATTTTATTTCTTAATTGAGTAATTTGAATGTAGAAAAAATTGTATTTAATTGTGATAGTTTGCGTTTTACGCTCGAAAGTTTTCAAAACAAACACAACTCTTGCAGTGGCCGTAACGACCGTTTCTAAAGTGGATTTAATTTAATAATTACGACACTTAAATAATAAAAAGCAGTCAACAAGTGTTCTTTGCTTTATTTTATTCTTAATTGAGTAATTTGAATGTAGAAAAAATTGTTTTTAATGGTGAAAGTTTGCTTTTCATGTTCGTAAGTTTTCAAACAAACCGCACTCTGTCCGAGGCCCGTAATGCAAGTTTGTAATGTAAGTTTTCATTAATAATTCCGAAAATTAAATAAGAAAAAGCAGTCAACAAATGTTCTTTGAATTATTTTATTTCTTAATTGAGTAATTTGAATGTAGAAATAATTGTATTTAATTGTGATAGTTTGCGTTTTACGCTCGAAAGTTTTCAAAACAAACCCAACTCTTGCAGTGGCCGTAACGACCGTTTCTAAAGTGGATTTAATTTAATAATTACGACACTTAAATAATAAAAAGCAGTCAACAAATGTTCTTTGTATTATTTTATTTCTTAATGGAGTAATTTCAATGTAGAAAAAATTGTTTTTAATGGTGAAAGTTTGCTTTTTACGTTCGTAAGTTTTTCAAACAAACCGCACTCTGTCCGAGGCCGTAATGCAAGTTTGTAATGTAAGTTTTCATTAATAATTCCGAAAATTAAATAAGAAAAAGCAGTCAACAAATGTTCTTTGAATTATTTTATTTCTTAATTGAGTAATTTGAATGTAGAAAAAATTGTATTTAATTGTGATAGTTTGCGTTTTACGCTCGAAAGTTTTCAAAACAAACCCAACTCTTGCAGTGGCCGTAATGACCGTTTCTAAAGTGGATTTAATTTAATAATTACGACACTTAAATAATAAAAAGCAGTCAACAAATGTTCTTTGAATTATTTTATTTCTTAATTGAGTAATTTAAATCGATAAAAAATCGTTTCTAACTAAGAATGTTTGGTGTTTTGTGCTCAATACTTTTCAAAACAAATCAGCGAAAATGTCGAAAAATATGTCAGAGTCCGAACGAATTTCAGAGTCCCGACTTTTTTCTAAGTCCGAACGAGTTTCAAAGTACAAAGTACGGCAAACGGACCACCTCTCGTCACCCGTTCGGCTAAAACAGGTTGTAGGTCTAGATGTTTTTTTTTTCCTCCCGTAGTGGGGGAAACGCGCCGACGAGAAAGCGGAGGGGGAACGTCGGAACTGGTTTTGGGTAGGTAGTAGTTGCTGTTCTGCGCCTTATATAGGGGGTAGATGGTTGGCGTTGAAGCGTGCGGCGTGTCGTTCCTACCCAAGAATTACACGTTGCCCCCCCGCGCGTTGGACGAAAACCGAAATGGCAAGTCGGTTGATGCGATGATGGTGCACATCGCGGAATTGAATTGAAATGAAAAGTCGGTCGTTGGCAAGCCGGACTTGGAAATATGTTGGGACTCTAAAATTGAAATGACAGTTCGGTTGGTGCGATGGTTCGCAAGCCGAATCGGAGAAATATGAACCGGGCGTGCGGTCGGATTCCTGCGGCCTCTCCCTCAGCAGGAACGCCGTACGCCCTCTTTACGGAGGAATACTACTAATAACTTAAGGGAGGGTATGGACATCGGCGCACAAGTTAAGAATCCATTCTTTACGCGCTCGCAGCAAAACGCGAAACCACGAAATCATTGCCTTTGTAGTGATTTATATTCATATTTTAAATGCTAAAAAAAAAATACCTGAAGCCGTTTGCTTGCATAACAAAAAGGCGCAACCGCGAAACGACAGTTTTCTTTCTTTCTTCAGTTTTTAATCAGTTTTTATATAATGATAGTTACAATACAGATCCAATTATATCCTTGTAATAGATTAGATATGTATTGTTTCCTTGTTCTTACAATTGGTGGCAATTGGTGACGGGCGTCGTAATTTGAACCGCAGTCAAGTGACGATGGATGTTTTCAAAATTATTTTTATTGAACAATTTAAGTTAACTAATCTCTTTAATAAAAGCTTTTAAATAAGTTGAGTGAAATTCCATTCATTAAATTTATTAAATTAATTTAAACAAATTAAAAAATATAAAATTAATGTAATATTGTGAATTAGCTCGCCACTCGCTCCAGTGCGACGTTTAATGCAACTCGAATAGCCAATTATGCCTCGTAATTTGGATCTGTATTGTAACTATCATTATATAAAACTGATTAAAAACTAATTAAGAAAGAAGAAAACTGTCGTTTCGCGGTTGCGTCTTTTGTTATGCAAGCGAACGGCTTCAGGTATTTTTTTTGCCCATAATAATAAAATTTACTATAATATTTACCATAATAATAAAATATAAAATTAATAAAGTTCACATTCCTAATGTAGATGGCGCCATGGATATTCGTGCTGGTCACATGACTTGGGTATCACATGACTTGGTGCTCTCATGATATACCTAAGCGGGTCCTGAAATAATATAATCAAATATATATAGGGCGTTCTTCAACGTCATTTAGAACAACGATAAGTAATGAATGATTAAAAAGATTAATAATTTCATTATTGAGTTAGTAATATTTTTTAACGCGGTTGCAATGTGAATTGGGCAACAATGCAAATCGAAAATAAACTCTAACAATGGTATTAAGTAATCGAGAGTTATATCGTTGAACATTGTTGCACATTGACTATGGATGGGTTTAGTTGCTTATTAACCTAAGATTTTCAACAAGATTTTCGAAGTACCAACTTTTTTGGGGGACTTAGCCAAAATTATATATTAAATTTAAATTTAAAATTATTAATTTAATTATTACGGTTGCAAACTCGGGGGAAATGGGCGGAAGCAATTGCATTTAGTAGTGTAAAATATGAAATAGCTAACTTATTATAATGAATCCTAACTTATTGCAAATTTCGAAAATATTTACAGTCCGAATTCAATACTAAATTCCAATTCGACAAGACGAGAAAATATGAAGTACTAAAACTTTTCCAAGTCCGAACGAGGCGTTATTTTCTAAGTTCGAAGTTACTGCTCGGCATGGATCAAAATAAAAACAACTGAATTAGTATAATTTAAAAAAAATTAAAAAATTTCAAAGTCCTCAATACAAGACCAACGGATTAAAAAAAATAAAAAAAAAATGATTCATTGGTCTCTCCAACAAATCTCCCAGTCAGAGGATAAGTCTCAGTATATCGCAGTATGGTGGCTGCTCTAATACGTACAACACCCAGACTAGTACTAAAGTCTTTTACAGACGATTTGGCACCCGCGCATCGCACCCAGAGGGGTTTGGATCTAGAGCGAAGGACGCACAAAATAGGCGTCCCGGAGAATGCTCCGGACCGGATAGGCCTCGTCGCCAGGGTAGCCTGCCACAGTCTGGACAGAGTGTACCCCCGGCTAAAGTTGCCCACCGACGCGCGTGGTACGAACGGTATCGTTGCATCGACTAGACGGGATTCTGACTTAGAGGCGTTCAGTCATAATCCCACGGATGGTAGCTTCGCACCACTGGCCTCTCGACCAAGCACATGAACCAAGTGTCCGAACCTGCGGTTCCTCTCGTACTGAGCAGGATTACTATCGCAACGACGAGTCATCAGTAGGTTAAAAACTAACCTGTCTCGCGACGGTCTAAACCCAGCTCACGTTCCCTATAAGTGGGTGAACAATCCAACGCTTGGCGAATTCTGCTTCGCAATGATAGGAAGAGCCGACATCAAAGGATCAAAAAGCAACGTCGCTATGAACGCTTGGCTGCCACGAGCCAGTTATCCCTGTGGTAACTCTTCTGACACCTCTTGCATAAAACTCGTAAAGTCAAAAGGATCGATAGGCCCTGCTTTCGCAGTCCGTATTCATACTGAAAATCAAGATCAAGCGAGCTTTTGCCCTTTTGCTCTACGCGAGGTTTCTGTCCTCGCTGAGCTCGCCTTGGGACATCTGCGTTACCATTTGACAGATGTACCGCCCCAGCCAAACAACCCACCTGAATCTGTCCTCGGAGCGGATCGCGCGCTACAAGGAGGCAGCGCGCTTGGGGCTAGAAGCGTGATCCTTACGGGTCGCTTTCCGCTTAACCGAGTAAGTAAAGAAACGATGAAAGCAGTGGTATTTCACTGACGGTGCAAGCACCTCCCACTTATACTACACCTCTCATGTCTCTTCACAAAATCAGACTAGTGTCAAGTCAACAGGGTCTTCTTTCCCCGCTGATTTTTCCAAGCCCGTTTCCTTGGCTGTGGTTTTTGCTGATATAGATAGGGACATTGGGAATCTCGTTATCCATTCATGCGCGTCACTATCAGATGACGAGGCATTTGGCTATTTTTACTCTTTATTGACTTATAAAGATATTTTACATGTTCCGGGTGTAGGCCCGCCCCACAGCGGGACCCCGCCCCGGACTGAAATATACATCAAAATGCAATGAACATATTTACAACCCTCAGGGACGAACAATGTCCCCTGAAAACTTGATAACAATAAGCGAAAACTACGGAGAACCAAAGTATACGGCCCAGTTAGTGGAACCGAGGCAAAGAGACAGCAAATAAAATGGGGGTTAAGGAACTTCAAACCCTGGCCCTAGACGAGGTCGATTTGCAAAAGAAAAATTTAAAACATGCCAGACCCCAATCAGAACTTTAGTGGGGAGAGAGGGAATCATAGAACGGGGGATGACGCGTTCATCTAATAAAGGTTTCAGGGACTCTTGAGCCAGACCCCTCTCCAGTTTTAAGGTGTTGAGTAGAAACGAACCACAATCGACCCGTATAGGGCCTTTATCCCGTCTACCAGGTCACTTGTCGGCATAATAGTTAACTTTACGTCGGTGGGCCCTGTTAAGATCGACTGAATCGCCGAAAAATCTGAGCATCTATTACAAGGGCTGAACCCTGGCGAATAGCAATGATGTCAGGTTTTTTTTTTCCCGACCGGGTATCGAAATTGGCTCATTGAAGACCTGACGCCCTTCTGCTCCAAATGAGCCTTAATGTTGTTCACAATATGGTCATGTCGTGCAATTCGTTTACCGTGTGTTCTAGGGCAATTCTGTAGAACGTGATTTAGTGTCTCTTTACAACGACACCCCGCCCTGCAGTAGCGGTCTCCCGCACGACCACGCCTAAGTCGAGAATTTGTGGGCAAGGCGTTGATGCGAAGTTTTATCGCATTCGCAAAGTCCCGGCCAATCAAAGAAGGGTTATGCGCTGCCACCCAAGAATGCATTTTTGGGATGACACGCTGACCTGCAAGGGGGGTGCCATCGACGGACTGACTCAAATGGTCTCTCCAATAGAGACGGCCAAATGTGCCCACACAATTATCAATTGATTTCTTAATGTTTTTTAACAAGAAATCACCCGCACTCCCCCCAATGGCCTCCTCAGGCATGTTACGCTTTAGTCTTTCCAGTCTTTTTAGACGAAGCTCCGGAACTTTAGTACGAAGGGATGTTACCCCAAGGCCGCCATCATCAACATTCGCATGAATATAAGCGTTTGGGCAGTCCTTGGGTAAGTGTAGTATTTTACGGATAAAATCCCGAACTCTTATGTCGGCCTTCTTGAGGACACCGAGGGGGGTACGGGAGAGAATAGAGGCATGGAAAACCTTAGGGATAAGAATATTTCTGACGATAAAGAGTTTTTGGTTACATTTTAAAGGCGTACTTTTCAGCGTATTAATCAGGTCCTGAATCTGGGATGCCGGGTCAGCCCAGATCAGCCCAAAAGAATTAAACATAAGTCCTAGGTACTTGAAACTCCCATCCACCCCCACCGACGGCAGGGGAGCCTGATTAACGGTAAAATTCCCGGGCACAACCTTGGTTTGTCTATTCCTGGCGTCGGCAAGGATGGACAGGGTAAAGGACTTCGAGGAATTAATAAGAAGATTGCAAGAGCTGAGAACCTCTTGGGCCAGATTAAGATTAGACTGTAAGCCCAACTTGGTTTCAGCAAAAAGGATGAGGTCATCAGCATAGGCAGAGACAGCAACCTTTATGCCGTCGATCGAGATCCCAACAGGACTCTCCTTAATTCTGGTAATGAGTATATCTACTACAAGGTTGAAAAGGATGGGGGATAGGGGGTCACCCTGCCTAACCCCGCAAGTGGGATGAAAAGCCTCACCAGCCTGGCCATTAATGTGGAACGCGGTAACAGAGTTGGCATATAAATCTCTAACATAATTAATAAAACCTCTGTCCACGCCCCGTGCGGCAAGGGCAGTAATGATGGAAGCATGACTCATAGAGTCGAAGGCTTTTGTCAAATCGATTGCCGCTAGATGAGTGTCTTTAAATGTGGATCGGGCTCTATTTAGTACTAGGTCAAGCAGAAAAAGATTTTCGTTGATTCCGTCTTCCTTAATGAACGCCCTTTGCTCTGGCTGTAGTCCTAGGGAACCTGCTAACCTATTAGCAAAAACTTTGTGCAGGCATCTACACATAACAGAAGATATCGAGATCGGGCGGAAGTCTCCCGGATTAATGGAGTCGGAGGATTTTGGAATAAAAATTGTCCGTGACTCTGTGAAGCGCGGGGGAAGTCCACCACAGAGTAGGGCCATATTTAATATAATGGTGAGTAGAGGTGCCCCAATTGATTTTAGCTCCCTAGGGGTGACACCATCAGGACCCGGGGAAGATGAGGAAGAGGGGAGAGCTTTATGGACTTCCTCCACGCTAATGGGGACCCAAGTGTGGTCAGTGGGCTCAGGGTTTACATAGAAAATATCATTACTGATATCCGAAATATCATTCGGAACCAGGTGGCGCTCCTCACCCCGACCCAGGGACATGACATTTTCCCAAAAAGATTTGATAACCGAGGGTTCAGGCCAAGCCACATCGCCAGTTTTATCAGTAAGGAATTTGTAGCATTTGGAGGGTGATTTTCGAAAAAGTTTCTGGGTTATTGCATATCTTTGGCGCTTTTTCTGTCTGTTAGAGACAGGGTTGGGTCTAGGTTGTTTGGTTTTGGGGCGATGTTGTTTATTTGGAGGAACCGGGAAGATGTCCCCCAGAAGGGATGAGAGCTTAGCCTTTAACAGGGTGGTGTCAGAATTAGACAGGAAATCGTAATACATTTCATAAAGCCGTTTGGCAGGGCCAATCGGGGTTGGAAAATACGCATTGAGCAGGATCTCTATAAACTCAAGGAACGAACTAGATCTTTCAACGTCCTCGGCAAGAATAGAGAATTCCTGCAGTAAGCTCCTACTCTCGTCCTCCGACGGATGAGGGGAGCCTGAGGGGAACATGTCCAAGCTAAAAGCAGGGGGTCTAAAGCTCGGGTCAAAAGAGTTAAACTCAATAGTATTAGGTAAATCCTCAGGATGGTTGGTCAGAGCCACCGGGACACCGTCCAGCGGCGAGCCCGAGGTCTCGAGTGAGGGAAATATTGTGGGTGAGGAGCACACTGTGCTATTGACAACAGGAGAAACCGAAACGGTAACGGGAGAATGGGAAGTAGTTGGGGCATTCTCGGTTAACAAAATGGGATCAAACTTAATATGGGTAACATCCGAAACAGGTGCAACGGGTAAAACAGGAATAACAGGTAACATAGGTAAAATATCATCATTAGGTATCATAGCAGTATGATCGATAATAGGGGAGAGAATACAAGGGTCAAGACCCGTATCAGAGTAAGTAGACCCATCTGGCGGCACAACCACCTCACCCGGAATCTCCTGAACACTAGAAACATTGAAACCAGGGATTGAGATGCTAGTGTCAGACGAAGTTGATGGCAAGTTTAAGTCAAGTTTTAAGGGGACCTCGACTTCCGAAGAAGCCTGGCACCCTAAAGAAGGCGTAGAAGTACCACTACTGGGTTCTAGAAATTTTGCATTACGGCGCGTGGGACGCTTACTCACGTAATTAGGTGGGGGCGTAGGGTTACCGCTCGTCCTGATGGGAATACCTCTCCGGGGTCGAATGGTAATTTGTGAGGTAGATACAGGTCCAACATTAGCCTGAGGCTTAGTCACAGGTTTATCACAAATGGTCTTGGACTTGGGGAGGGGAGCAGAAGAAGAAGGGCCCTTGGACGACATAATTTTTCCGGCCCTAAGTTCAACTTGAGCTTTATGCTCCACCTTACGTCGTTGTCCTTTGATGGATTCAACCGTTCTGTCCGTAAAGATTCTTGCCAGTTCTTGGTTCATGAAACGAATGTTCTTGTTCGAGGCCAGAAGTTCGGCCTCACTGTGTGCGAGGAGGGCAGACTCCTCAGGCGACCACCTCGCCTTTTTCTTGGTGGTGGTTATCTCAGCCTCGAATTCCACGGGATGAGCTTTCCTTCGATGAAGTTGAAGGCCCGGGAACGTAGAGAAAGACCTCCGGCAGTTTCGGCAGGCCAGGGGCTGGGCCTCCGCAGCTTTTGCCGAGGCTTCGTCGACACGACGATTAGCACTCATCTTTCCACCAACTGAAAGAAACAACGGATTAGAAATTTTTCCAAAAAACAAAAGCAGGAAAAACCAGCTGCCGAGACGGGGGCACGTCAAGGCAGCGTGGCGGATAGCACGGATTTAGTAAGAGCAGGGGCGCCACGAGCAGGCACCGTGCTACCCTAGTGAGAGCAGAGGCTAAGGAAGCGAAGCTTCTGTATTGCGCTTACTACTCACTTGTGACAGAGTCAAAAAGAATCATATAGTCACTCGCCCCCTCCTTAAGAGAGTCATAGTTACTCCCGCCGTTTACCCGAGCTTGGATGAATTTCTTCACTTTGACATTCAGAGCACTGGGCAGAAATCACATTGCGTCAGCACCGCTCACCGGCCATCGCAATGCTATTTTTTAATTAGAAAGTCGGATTCCCATAGTCCGTGCCAGTTGTGAGTCGACCGTTAGTCGCCCGTCGACGCCCGATAGTGCAGACCGAAGTCCGCCCACCAGTTCCAGCCGAGGCTTTCAACAAGCAGAACCGACTCTGGTCCGAGCAGAACCGGACTGCCTTTGACAGCAGCCAGTCCCGCCCAGTCCCGGTACGGCTCCCGCGAGCTACAGGACCTCAACCCGACGAGCCCGGCCCTCACAGCCAATCCTTATCCCGAAGTTACGGATCGAACTTGCCGACTTCCCTTACCTACATTGTTCTAGTGACTAGAGGCTGTTCACCTTGGAGACCTGCTGCGGATATGGGTACGGACCGGCACGAAAATTACACTATCTCCCTCGGATTTTCAAGGGCCAACAGAGGCGCACCGGACACCGCAAGAGACGCGGTGCTTTTACGAGAACAGCGTCCCTATCTCCGGACGAGCCGATTCCAGGGACACGAACTCTTACAAAGAAAAGATAACTCTTCCCCGGTCCTCCGTCGACGTCTCCGAGTTCGGTTGCGTTACCGCACTTGGTCCCGAAGGACCTATCTCCGTGTCCGGGTTGGGGAATATTAACCCCATTCCCTTTCGGTCGGCAGCGAGACAAACACGAGCATGTGTTTGCGTTTCGGCAGACGTCTCGCTTCGGAACGGATTTCTCCGATCCCTTAGGACCGACTGACCCATGTTCAACTGCTGTTCACATGGAACCCTTCTCCAGCTTCAGTCCTCAAGGTTCTCACTTGAGTATTTGCTACTACCACCAAGATCTTCACCGGTGGCGGCTCCAGGCGGGCTCACGCCCGGCACCTTCAACGCACGCCACCGCGACCCTCCTACTCACTGCGGCGTAAACCTCCACGAGGGAAGCTCTGCCGTAGCGGCCCGGTATAGGCCCAACGCTGGAGCGTCATCCATTTTCAGGGCTAGTTGCTTCGGTCGGTGAGTTGTTACACACTCCTTAGCGAATTCCGACTTCCATGGCCATCGTCCGACTGTCTAGAGCAACCAACACCTATCATGGGGTCTCATGAGCGTCTCGCATCGGACGCCTTAACCGGGCGTTTGGTTCATCCCACAGCGCCAGTTCTGCTTACCAAAAGTGGCCCACTGGGCACTCTCATCCTGTCTCGTCCGGCCTTCAGTCATGCAAGGCGGACTTCTCACCCATTTAAAGTTTGAGAATAGGTTGAGATCGTTTCGGCCCCAAGGCCTCTAATCATTCGCTTTACCAGATGAGACTGAATTCAATGAGCGCCAGCTATCCTGAGGGAAACTTCGGAGGGAACCAGCTACTAGATGGTTCGATTAGTCTTACGCCGCTAGACCCAGATCTGACGATCGATTTGCACGTCAGAACCGCTACGGACCTCCACCAGAGTTTCCTCTGGCCTCGTCCTGTCCGGGCATAGTTCACCATCTTTCGGGTCCCAACGTGTGCGCTCAAACTCCGCCACTTCCACAAGTGGAACGCGGCGGGTCTCCGGTGCGCCCCGCCCGCGAGGGAACGGGGATCCCGAATGCGGCCGACCTCCGCCGGCCTGTACTTTCATTTCGCCGCCGGGCTTATTCAAGACCCATTGACTCGCGCACATGTTAGACTCCTTGGTCCGTGTTTCAAGACGGGTCGGGTGGGTGACCGATCTACTCGCCGCAAACGGTCAATCACTCCCACGAGCCTCGCATCACCAACGGAGACGGAGCGATGCTTGCCACGAACTCGCTTCGTGCGAACGCACCTCTCAACGAACTCCTGCGACTGCTAGTATAGCTCGTTACGCAAGGAGGAGACGACGAAGCCCAGCCGGGCCTCTTTATTGCCACGGTCGGCGGACGGGCCGTCCTGCAAGATGGCTAACAACCGGCGACACACAAATGCACGCCTCCGGCCACCTGCCGTTTCTCGCTCTTAAGACCGTCCACCAACCGGTTGCGGCGTCCTTCGGATGGGAAACAAATGCGTCGGTTTGCCACGCAACGCTAGCCGAGCCGGCCCCCTCACGGGTACCATAATGCATGCCCAGCCTGCGACGCGACACCCCGACTGAATGATCCCACCACAGGATTTCGAGGGCCCACCCGTTTACCCTAAGCAGTTTCACGTACTCTTGAACTCTCTCTTCAAAGTTCTTTGCAACTTTCCCTCACGGTACTTGTTTGCTATCGGTCTCACGGAAGTATTTAGCCTTAGGTGGAGTTTACCACCCGATTAAGGTTGCACTTCCAAGCAACCCGACTCCAAGGAGATCGCATCCGGATAGAACCTAGCAGCTATGGGCCTCGCACCCACTTTGGGCAACAGCCCCGGTCAAGGGGACTTGCTGCAGAGTCCGTCTCCGGCACGCTCACTCCTAAACGCCACATTTCCCCACGCCCTTGCGAGCGGGGGATTCGGCGCTGGGCTTCTCCCGGTTCACTCGCCGTTACTAAGGGAATCCCTGTTGGTTTCTTTTCCTCCGCTTATTTATATGCTTAAATTCAGCGGGTTATCTCGTCTGATCTGAGGTCGACATAGGGTATACTGCACGTGGCAGGAGTAATTCAGTAACGCGGACCCACTTCCACGCGGAGTCGGACGCGGCGACAAAAGGGAGGCGGAGTGACCACGCGCACGGTCACTTTTGAACACCCACACCGAAAGTCTCCGCATCACATCCAAGCGGCACCGAGCGAGCAGCGGAGTTGCCACGCACACGGCAACTCGACGCAAACCCTCTTCGAGGCACCTTTTCGGCACCGAGCGAGCAGCGGAGTTGCCACGCACACGGCAACTCGACGCAAACCCTCTTCGAGGCACCTTGTCGGCACCGAGCGAGCAGCGGAGTTGCCACGCACACGGCAACTCAAACGCACACCCTCTCGAGGCACCTTAAATACTCCGTTAAACTGGCGAGCGTCTCGTCAATCGTCGTTCTTTGCATTGCACGCAGATCCATCCCACGGGGAGAGAAATAGCCGTTCCCTCCGCCCAGACAGACATGCACCGCGGCAACGCTTCTTCGACAGGACGTAGAACACTCGTGAGATTTTAAACCGGCGACTGTGAAGTCGGAGCGGTCAATGGGAAGGAGAACCTTCCTCGGTAAGTCTTATCCGACCCTCAGACAGGCGAGGCCCCGGGCAGAACCCGAGGCCGCAATGCGCGTTCAAAAAGTTAATGCTCAATGTGTTCTGCAATTCACACCAAGTCTCGCAGCTGGCTGCGTTCTTCATCGACCCGTGAGCCGAGTGATCCACTGCTTAGAGTTGTCAGAGTTTTGATTCCCGCCCCGTCACCAGGGCGTTCATCGTATTGCGTTCAAAGAAAATGTTCAGGAACAACTACTCCCCGTAGGGGAAGCGGCCACCGACGAACCTTCAAGACTCCATGGTGCGTGCAATCCGGCTTAGGCCGGGCACTCCCTTGTCAGCTAGAAGGACATCGACTACTACCTCCCTCCCAGGGAATAGGACGCCGAGCGGGTTGCGGAGTTAGCCACGTGCACGGCAACTCGACGCAGAACACCCACTCGAGGCATCGCAGCGCGTTCAAAAACCCCATCATCCGAAGTCGCGGACGTCAACGTCAGGGGCCGACACCGAAAGTGCGGCGCGCCAGAGCGGGCGCGTCTCTTCAAACCTAGCCCCCGCGTCCTCGAGGGACGAGGGACCTCCCTCTTGCCGTCTCGCGGCCGGGAATCAGGTACACCATAGGTTCGGCGTCTTATATCCGTTCAAAGTGGCACTTTCGCCGGGCACCCTACTATGCCCGACTACCGGCACTGGTTTCTCGGCCCCATCCGGGCAGACAGAAGACCGAGGAGATTCACCTACTTCTCTCGCTCGCGACGAAAGGTTTGATAATGATCCACCCGCTGGTTCACCGACGGGTATTTTGTTACGACTTTTATTTCCTCTAAATAATCAAGTTCGGGCATCTTTTCGGCACGTCGGCTCGACCCGAAAGCCAAATCGACAGCCAATCCGAAGTCCTCACTAAAATATTCAATCGGTAATAGCGACGGGCAGTGTGGACAAGGGCCAGGGACCTAATCAACGCGAGATGATGACTCACGCTTACTAGAAATTCCTCGTTCATGGCGGATAATTGCAATCGCCAATCCCCACTACGTTTTTGACTACGTTTCACTACGTGATCACTACGTTTTTGACTGTGCGTTCACTGCAAATTTCCATATCTGCAAACCAGAACTGGGCAAGGAGGATAAGTGGCTCGACTCAGTATTAAAAAACCCATCATCAGTTACGAGAATTTCCAACTGTGTCAAAATTGCTCATAAACTAGTGAATTCTTAGACTACTCATTTTCCAGTCGTATGTAATAAATCAAAAATGTTTTAATGTACTAACTATTCATAATTCTTGAGTCGAGCCATGAGTCCTCAAGTTTCTTTGTGTTTACAAGTAGGGGATATTATTATACAATCTAATATAGAGGAAAAGTGCTATTATAATTGTGTGCGGACACTAATTACATTATTTGTTCTTTCTCTGTTTATGTTGTTACTTATTTTGTTTTCATGTTTGATTATACTTTGTGTTCTCACCTAGGTCGGCCAGATGCAAGCATGCTTTTCATTTCTGGTTGATCTGGGCTTGATTTTGTTTTATGAGTTATCCTTGTTTGATTTTGTTTTGTGAAGAACTTATGGGTCCGTCCCTCTGGTGGTAAAATTTTACTATATTAGTTGAATAAATAAACTATTCTTAGTTAATAAATTTTCTTTACGTTCGTATGCTCATTCTCGGAGGTGTACAATGGACACCTCTGGAGAATAGATTTCATTTTAAAATTCCCCTTTTCTCTCCCGGCTCTCCAGCTTTTGTAGGGTTTGTGGTAGAGTTCTCAATTGTATTGAGATTGGGTTGCTTAATTATTTTTGGATTTAAGCTAACTTTCACACCAGGAGGGGGCGGCCCTATTTCTTCATTAAGTTCTTTTTATCTTTTCTGTTTTTTCTGTATTTTTAAAGAAAGAAGAAAATTGTTATAACTACATTCTCCAAGATAATTTTGTAAAATGTTCTATAGGTGTTTGAGATTACTTTTATTTTATCATGTTTATTTCGCTACAACTCCGAACCCATCATTGTACAGGCTCGAGTCACTACCTTTCCCTCCCCCGCTACCAAATACATCAAAAGGTCAAAGACTATATATGTCTAAAAGATCAGACATAATAATCCTTATTAATGATCCTTAAAGATCATTCATTCATGAACTTTGTAAATCTTAAAACACGATCGAATTTCTAAGTCCAACAAAACATCGGATTATGCACTTTGAAAAATTTTAAAACCAGATTGAAATTCTAAGTCCAACAAAACATCGGATCATGGACTTCAAAAAACTTTAAACTTTTCTGATAATGAAAACCCTTGTTTCCACCCCAGACCAATTAAAAACAACTGATCAAAAAAATTTTAAAGGTTAGTGGGGGGGATAGTAAATTAAAATAATAAAATAAAAAAAAAATAAAATAAAAAATTTAAAAAAAAATAAATAAAAATGAAATAAGACATGTTAATAAGGTTAAATATACATATCACAATCAAATTATAGCTACTTAAACCTACTTAACTAAGTCTAAATCTAACTTATATCTACTCTGAAATAAACAAATCTCTTTAGGGTTAGTGACTCGAGCTTTTCAATACTTCATCTGCTAAAACCTAAAAGAAAAACCAATGATATGTTAGAAGATGTATGTAAACTTTGAATATGTATGATTTATTAATAAATGGTGCGTGGGGTGTGTGGCTTACCTTGGGGAGTGTGGTGATGCGCTGGTTTATGCGGACGAGCAGCTCTAGCTAAAAAGTAAGTACATAATTAGCAATATACAATTCTATTTGGTCACCCCTAATCCCGGGGATCCCCTTAACTTATTTGGTTTTCTTTTCCCCCCACGCTTGGGGTCACACCCTCGTGGGCCTCTATTTTTACGAGGGGGGCGGCCACCCCTCTCAACCTTCCTCATTTCCCCGGGCTTAGGACCGGCATGGGGACGAGCCTCATGGCTCCGACCCATGGCTGAGTTAAAATTCATTTCTTATACTCAAAATCAACCCAGAATTTTTGGATGGTTTTCCCTCGGATCCTTCCCCGGTGGCTCCTCCTGGGGGGACTGGTGGTGGGTGGGTCCGTGGTGTCTGTGGTGGACTGGACCCGCATGTGTCCGTGGGGGGGTCTTCGGGCTCTCCCGTTCCCATGGGTTTGGTTTGCCTGTTCGCCCTCTTTCTGGTGGGGCATTTTTCCCAGGCGGGGCAAGCAAACAACTGAAGGTTGAAACATTTACCAGTTGGCCCCGTCTTGGGTAAGGAATCGCCAATCCCCAGCACGAAAGAGGTTCAACGGGTTACCCATTCCTGTCGGAAAGGGAAAGCACACGATGATTCCTTCAATGTGGCACGCGTGTGGCCCAGGACATCTAAGGGCATTACAGACCTGCTATTGCTCTGCCTCGTGCGGCTAAACGCCGCCAGTCCCTCTAAGAAGAAACGCCGGACTAGGAATGATCCGAGCGTCTATTTAGTAGGCTAGAGCCTCGTCCGTTATCAGAATAAACCAGACAAATCACTACACGAACCAAGAGCGGCCATGCACCACTACCCACGAAATCAAGAAAGAGCTCTTAATCTGTCAATCCTCGCCGTGTCCTGGCCTGGTAGGGTTCGCTGCGTTGAGTCAAATTGAACCGCAAGCCCCATTACTGGTGATGACCCTCCGTCAATTCCTTTAAGTTTCAGCTTTGCAACCATACTTCCCCCGGAACCCAAAAGCTTTGGTTTCCCGGAAGCTGCCCGGCGTGTCATTTGAGGAACACAGCCGGATCGCTGGCTGGCATCGTTTATGGTTAGAACTAGGGCGGTATCTGATCACCTTCGATCCTCTAACTTTCGTTCTTGATTAATGGAAACATTCTTGGCAAATGCTTTCGCAGTAGTTCGTCTTGCGACGGTCCAAGAATTTCACCTCTAGCGTCGCAATACGAATGCCCCCGTCTGTTCCTCTTAATCATTACCTCGTGTTCCGAAAACCAACAAAATAGAACCGAGGTCCTATTCCATTATTCCATGCACCATTGTTCAGGCGTCACGCCTGCTTTGAGCACTCTAATTTATTCAAAGTAAACTTGCCGGTCAACCGAGACAACCGGTGAAGATCATCAAGGGAAACCGGCTGGCTTGTTCAGAACGGGCAGTTACCGCCGTTAGGCGGACCGTTAGAGGTTTCCAAAATGACATAGAGGTTTCCAAAAATGTATTACAGTGCCAATATCACTCATTCATTTCATTACCACACTTGAAAAGCATTTATATGTGTCGACATTTGGACAACACAGCATTGAATGCTATCTTGAAGATTAAAACTTTACTGGTCTATTTCACTACTATTTTGTCATTGTTTTCAGGTTCTAGGGACAAAGATCTTTCTTTTGATGTATGACACTCCCAATTTAAGTGTGTATTTGAGCTACCAGCTGAAATTTCAGTTTTATTTATCGACCCATGCTGAACCCTTTAAAAAGCAAAATTCACATCTCTGGGCCTGTTTGCTGTTTTAAATTTCTGTTTTTCGTCACACATGCACCTTGCCAGACACAACTTTTAAGACCCCCATGGCACAGTGTATGCATATTTTAAAATCCAGGCCTGTTTATGTGTCAAATTGGACCGCAGACGGGGCTCGCCATGTTAAACACACATCTGGACCCAAATCTGTTTGGGGCATATTTTGTGAAACCTGGGTGTTATCAGTTTCTCCTCTCGAATACCTTTGTTTGATATATGACACTCCCAAATTAAGTGTGTATTTGAGCTACCAGCTGAAATTTCAGATTTTATTTATCGACCCATGCTGAACCCTTTAAAAAGCAAAAATTCACATCTCTGGGCCTGTTTGCTGTTTTAAATTTCTGTTTTTTGCCTTGCACACATGCACCTTGCCCAGACACAACTTTTAAGAACCCCCATGGCACAGGTGTATGCATATTTTAAAATCCAGGCCTGTTTATGTGTCAAATTGGACCGCAGACGGGGCTCGCCATGTTAAAACACACATCTGGACCCAAATCTGTTTGGGGGCATATTTTGTGAAACCCTGGGTGTTATCAGTTTCTCCTCTCGAATACCTTTGTTTTGATATATGACACTCCCAAATTAAGTGTGTATTTGAGCTACCAGCTGAAATTTCAGATTTTATTTATCGACCCATGCTGAACCCTTTAAAAAGCAAAAATTCACATCTCTGGGCCTGTTTGCTGTTTTAAATTTCTGTTTTTTGCCTTGCACACATGCACCTTGCCCAGACACAACTTTTAAGAACCCCCATGGCACAGGTGTATGCATATTTTAAAATCCAGGCCTGTTTATGTGTCAAATTGGACCGCAGACGGGGCTCGCCATGTTAAAACACACATCTGGACCCAAATCTGTTTGGGGGCATATTTTGTGAAAACCATGGGTGTTATCAGTTTCTCCTCTCGAATACCTTTGTTTTGATATATGACACTCCCAAATTAAGTGTGTATTTGAGCTACCAGCTGAAATTTCAGATTTTATTTATCGACCCATGCTGAACCCTTTAAAAAGCAAAAATTCACATCTCTGGGCCTGTTTGCTGTTTTAAATTTCTGTTTTTTGCTGTGCACACATGCACCTTGCCCAGACACAACTTTTAAGAACCCCCATGGCACAGGTGTATGCATATTTTAAAATCCAGGCCTGTTTATGTGTCAAATTGGACCGCAGACGGGGCTCGCCATGTTAAAACACACATCTGGACCCAAATCTGTTTGGGGGCATATTTTGTGAAAACCTGGGTGTTATCAGTTTCTCCTCTCGAATACCTTTGTTTTGATATATGAACACTTCCAAATTTTAAGTGTGTATTTGAGCTACCAGCTGAAATTTCAGTTTTTTATTTATCGCCATGCTGAACCTTTAAAAAACAAAAAATTCACATCTGCTGGGCCTGTTGCTGTTATAAATTTCTGTTTTTTTGTGTGCACATGCACCTGCCAAGAACACAACTTTTAAGACTCCAATGGCACAGGTGTATGCATATTTTATAAATCCAGCATGTTTAGTTCAAATGAACCGCAGACGGGCCTACGCCATGTTAAACAACATCTGGACCCAAATCTGTTTTGGGCATATTTAGTGAAAAACCCTGGTTGTTATCATTTCTTCCTCTTCGGAATACTTTGTTTTGATATATGAAAGTTCCAATTAAGTGTGTTTTAAATTTAGCTAAAATTGAATTGGGCATTTTTTTACGTTTCCATTAACACGCAAGAATGTTTTAAAATCGAGTTTATTTCAACAATATCATATAAAAGAACAAATTAGCTTGCAAGTGTGTAACGTATATTTTTATTTCTTAATTGAGTTTTTAATTCAGAAAAAACATTTTTAATAGAAAGTTTGCTTTTTATAATCACCAAAGTTTACATAACAAACCGCGCCGAGGCCGTAACGATCGCTTCTAGTACATTAATTTGATAATTTCGACAAATTAAACAATAAAAAGCAGTCAACAAATGTTCTTTGAATTATTTTATTTCTTAATTGGTAATTTGTATGTGAAAAAATTGTTTTAATTGTGAAAGTTTGCTTTTTACTTCGTAAGTTTTCCAAAACAAACACAACTCTTGCAGTGGCCGTAACGACCGTTTCTAAAGTGGATTTAATTTAATAATTACGACACTTAAATAATAAAAAGCAGTCAACAAATGTTCTTTGCTTTATTTTATTTCTTAATTGAGTAATTTGAATGTAGAAAAAATTGTTTTTAATGGTGAAAGTTTGCTTTTCATGTTCGTAAGTTTTCAAACAAACCGCACTCTGTCCGAGGCCCGTAATGCAAGTTTGTAATGTAAGTTTTCATTAATAATTCCGAAAATTAAATAAGAAAAAGCAGTCAACAAATGTTCTTTGAATTATTTTATTTCTTAATTGAGTAATTTGAATGTAGAAAAAATTGTATTTAATTGTGATAGTTTGCGTTTTACGCTCGAAAGTTTTCAAATCAAACACAACTCTTGCAGTGGCCGTAACGACCGTTTCTAAAGTGGATTTAATTTAATAATTACGACACTTAAATAATAAAAAGCAGTCAACAATGTTCTTTGTTTATTTTATTTCTTAATGAGTAATTTCAATGTAGAAAAATTGTTTTTAATGGTGAAAGTTTGCTTTTACGTTCGTAAGTTTTCAAACAAACCGCACTCTGTCCGAGGCCGTAATGCAAGTTTGTAATGTAAGTTTTCATTAATAATTCCGAAAATTAAATAAGAAAAAGCAGTCAACAAATGTTCTTTGAATTATTTTATTTCTTAATTGAGTAATTTGAATGTAGAAAAAATTGTATTTAATTGTGATAGTTTGCGTTTTACGCTCGAAAGTTTTCAAAACAAACCCAACTCTTGCAGTGGCCGTAATGACCGTTTCTAAAGTGGATTTAATTTAATAATTACGACACTTAAATAATAAAAAGCAGTCAACAAATGTTCTTTGAATTATTTTATTTCTTAATTGAGTAATTTAAATCGATAAAAAATCGTTTCTAACTAAGAATGTTTGGTGTTTTGTGCTCAATACTTTTCAAAACAAATCAGCGAAAATGTCGAAAAATATGTCAGAGTCCGAACGAATTTCAGAGTCCCGACTTTTTTCTAAGTCCGAACGAGTTTCAAAGTACAAAGTACGGCAAACGGACCACCTCTCGTCACCCGTTCGGCTAAAACAGGTTGTAGGTCTAGAGGTTTTTTTTTTTCCTCCCGTAGTGGGGGAAACGCGCCGACGAGAAAGCGGAGGGGAACGTCGGAACTGGTTTTGGGTAGGTAGTAGTTGCTGTTCTGCGCCTTATATAGGGGGTAGATGGTTGGCGTTGAAGCGTGCGGCGTGTCGTTCCTACCCAAGAATTACACGTTGCCCCCCCGCGCGTTGGACGAAAACCGAAATGGCAAGTCGGTTGATGCGATGATGGTGCACATCGCGGAATTGAATTGAAATGAAAAGTCGGTCGTTGGCAAGCCGGACTTGGAAATATGTTGGGACTCTAAAATTGAAATGACAGTTCGGTTGGTGCGATGGTTCGCAAGCCGAATCGGAGAAATATGAACCGGGCGTGCGGTCGGATTCCTGCGGCCTCTCCCTCAGCAGGAACGCCGTACGCCCTCTTTACGGAGGAATACTACTAATAACTTAAGGGAGGGTATGGACATCGGCGCACAAGTTAAGAATCCATTCTTTACGCGCTCGCAGCAAAACGCGAAACCACGAAATCATTGCCTTTGTAGTGATTTATATTCATATTTTAAATGCTAAAAAAAAAAAAAAAATACCTGAAGCCGTTTGCTTGCATAACAAAAAGGCGCAACCGCGAAACGACAGTTTTCTTTCTTTCTTCAGTTTTTAATCAGTTTTTATATAATGATAGTTACAATACAGATCCAATTATATCCTTGTAATAGATTAGATATGTATTGTTTCCTTGTTCTTACAATTGGTGGCAATTGGTGACGGGCGTCGTAATTTGAACCGCAGTCAAGTGACGATGGATGTTTTCAAAATTATTTTTATTGAACAATTTAAGTTAACTAATCTCTTTAATAAAAGCTTTTAAAATAAGTTGAGTGAAATTCCATTCATTAAATTTATTAAATTAATTTAAACAAATTAAAAAATATAAAATTAATGTAATATTGTGAATTAGCTCGCCACTCGCTCCAGTGCGACGTTAATGCAACTCGAATAGCCAATTATGCCTCGTAATTTGGATCTGTATTGTAACTATCATTATATAAAAACTGATTAAAAACTAATTCAGAAAGAAAGAAAACTGTCGTTTCGCGGTTGCGTCTTTTTGTTATGCAAGCGAACGGCTTCAGGTATTTTTTTTGCCCATAATAATAAAATTTATTATAATATTTACCATAATAATAAAATATAAAATTAATAAAGTTCACATTCCTAATGTAGATGGCGCCATGGATATTCGTGCTGGTCACATGACTTGGGTATCACATGACTTGGTGCTCTCATGATATACCTAAGCGGGTCCTGAAATAATATAATCAAATATATATAGGGCGTTCTTCAACGTCATTTAGAACAACGATAAGTAAATGAATGATTAAAAAGATTAATAATTTCATTATTGAGTTAGTAATATTTTTAACGCGGTTGCAATGTGAATTGGGCACAATGCAATCGAAATAAACTCTAACATGGTATTAATAATCGAGAGTTATATCGTTGAACATTGTTGCACTTGACTATGGATGGGTTAGTTGTTATTACCTAAGATTTCAAAAAGATTTTGAAGTACCACTTTTTGGACTTAGCCAAATTTATAGTTAATTATAAATTTAAAATATTTAATTATTACGTTTGCAAACTCGGGGAAATGGGCGAAGCATTGCATTTAGTAGTGTAAATTGAAATAGCTAACTTATTATATAAATCCTAACTTATTGCAAATTTCAAAATATTTACAAGTCCGAATTCAATACTAAATTCCAATTCGACAGACGAGAAAATATGAGTAACTAAACTTTTCTAAGTCCGAACGAGGAGTTATTTTCTAAGTTCGAAGTTACTGCTCGCATGGATCAATAAAAACAACTGAATTGTAAAATTAAAAAAAAATTCAAAGTCCGAATTCAATACTAAATTCCAATTCGACAAGACGAGAAAATATGAAGTACTAAAACTTTTCCAAGTCCGAACGAGGCGTTATTTTCTAAGTTCGAAGTTACTGCTCGGCATGGATCAAAATAAAAACAACTGAATTAGTATAATTTAAAAAAATTAAAAAATTTCAAAGTCCTCAATACAAGACCAACGGATTAAAAAAAATAAAAAAAAAATGATTCATTGGTCTCTCCAACAAATCTCCCAGTCAGAGGATAAGTCTCAGTATATCGCAGTATGGTGGCTGCTCTAATACGTACAACACCCAGACTAGTACTAAAGTCTTTTACAGACGATTTGGCACCCGCGCATCGCACCCAGAGGGGTTGGATCTAGAGCGAAGGACGCACAAAATAGGCGTCCCGGAGAATGCTCCGGACCGGATAGGCCTCGTCGCCAGGGTAGCCTGCCACAGTCTGGACAGATGTACACCCCGGCTAAAGTTGCCCACCGACGCGCGTGGTACGAACGGTATCGTTGCATCGACTAGACGGGATTCTGACTTAGAGGCGTTCAGTCATAATCCCACGGATGGTAGCTTCGCACCACTGGCCTCTCGACCAAGCACATGAACCAAGTGTCCGAACCTGCGGTTCCTCTCGTACTGAGCAGGATTACTATCGCAACGACGAGTCATCAGTAGGTTAAAACTAACCTGTCTCGCGACGGTCTAAACCCAGCTCACGTTCCCTATAAGTGGGTGAACAATCCAACGCTTGGCGAATTCTGCTTCGCAATGATAGGAAGAGCCGACATCAAAGGATCAAAAAGCAACGTCGCTATGAACGCTTGGCTGCCACGAGCCAGTTATCCCTGTGGTAACTCTTCTGACACCTCTTGCATAAAACTCGTAAAGTCAAAAGGATCGATAGGCCCTGCTTTCGCAGTCCGTATTCATACTGAAAATCAAGATCAAGCGAGCTTTTGCCCTTTTGCTCTACGCGAGGTTTCTGTCCTCGCTGAGCTCGCCTTGGGACATCTGCGTTACTATTTGACAGATGTACCGCCCCAGCCAAACAACCCACCTGAATCTGTCCTCGGAGCGGATCGCGCGCTACAAGGAGGCAGCGCGCTTGGGGCTAGAAGCGTGATCCTTACGGGTCGCTTTCCGCTTAACCGAGTAAGTAAAGAAACGATGAAAGCAGTGGTATTTCACTGACGGTGCAAGCACCTCCCACTTATACTACACCTCTCATGTCTCTTCACAAAATCAGACTAGTGTCAAGTTCAACAGGGTCTTCTTTCCCCGCTGATTTTTCCAAGCCCGTTTCCTTGGCTGTGGTTTCGCTAGATAGTAGATAGGGACAGACTAGGCCGGACACCCGGCCTCCACAAGGGTTAAGACCGCCGAAGCCTAGGGGTGCCGGAGTGACCACATCCACCACCAGCGAAGCCACGGCCACAAGGCCCGAGCAGGGAAAAGTTCAACGGGGACCGAAGACCCGTACTTTATTATAAAAACAAACACAACAGGACAATACAAAACAGGACGATACTAAACAAAAATACAAAACAAATACAAAAACGGAAACTAAAGCTATTTCCCGGCAGAATACAAGAAGACAAGGGCAAAAGCCCACCTGAAACCTAAAATACATAAATCAGAATGCTTGTACAAAATTGTATAAAGGCAGTATTGTAATAATATATGATAATCAAAATCCAAAAACTAACATAGTCAAGAACAAAGTAAAGCAATTAGAACCAAAAAGTCAGATAACAGGTACAGAGAGAAATAAACCATAATAAAACAGACCCTATGCATGTGCAAAAGGGGTAATAACCCATCTGAGACATGATTAGAGAATACCAAGATGCAGGCAATAAGCCAATTTGGCTACGGGAGTGAGTTTGGGGGGACCCATCACAGCGGGGAGCAATGCAGTAGTGAACTATTAAACGAGTTACAGACCCGACCCAGGAAACCAGAGAGCAGTTACATTTAAATTAAAAGAGAACATAGAAAAGGACCCCACCCGACCCAGGCCAAAGTTTAATCAGGAGGACCG
Organism: Oedothorax gibbosus; assembly: GCA_019343175.1. Taxonomy (NCBI): domain Eukaryota; kingdom Metazoa; phylum Arthropoda; class Arachnida; order Araneae; family Linyphiidae; genus Oedothorax; species Oedothorax gibbosus. Next base: position 43,894 of record JAFNEN010001333.1, read on the forward strand.
AACAGGCAGAGGAATGAGACTCGATTTAAAAGGTGCTGAAAATAAAGGAATAATCATGGTTGAGTTTATTGTATATGGATTTTACTTTTGTAATATGGTAATGGCTATTATCTATACGTTTATAATATTGCAGGGGAGTCTCCACAGTCCCCATTTTAATGTAAATGTTTGAATAGGTACAGCGTGCGGCAAGGAAGTGTTCAGGGGAACCCAACCCGCCGCAGGCACAATTGGGAGAGTCTAGTTTTCCTATTTTAAAAAGGAAAGTGGGAAAACTCCCCTGCCCAGTAACAAAATATATCAGCACCTGATTTCTGAATGTCAATTGGTTGGAGACTGAATTGATTATATTGTGTGTTATTCTTCCCTTGTCCGTCGAGTCCCACTCTCTCTGCCAGTCAGGCAAAATTTGATTTTTCAGGTGTCGCTTAATATATGATATTGGAATACCAAGGCGATGATCGTCCCCAAGTTCAATAGCATCCCCGGCCACTGAGTCCGCCGCCTCGTTCCCAAAGGTCCCAACATGAGCTTTTGTCCATATGAGATTAACGTGTTTTTGTGAGTTCTGACAAGACTCTTTTATTTCTTTTATTATTGGGGACCTAGGGTAGAGAGCACCGGACGCAACCACCGAGGACATACTATCAGAATAAATATTCATTGTTTTATAGACAGATTGATTAAACCATTTTATGGCCTCGAGGACGGCCACCGCCTCGGCCTGAAAAACTGTATTATAAGGTTTTAATTTAATCATCTCCACCAGCGAGCTCTTGCCCTCCCTAAAAATGATCACGCCTGCTCCGACCCCTCTGTCTGTTTTGCTGCCGTCTGTAAAGGCCAGAAGGTCTGGATTGCCGGCATCAGTAAAACCATCTGGCCAGACAGAGAGGCCGATTGGTTCAGCGGCTGAGTTAATTTGGAACTTCTTATTGGTGGCCTCGAGGTCGCCGATGGAGATATAAATATTATCGATATAAATGGAAGTTCCTCCGTATTTGAGGTCAAACAGATGAGATTTCATTTTTAGAGTGAGGTCAATGGGTGGGATCCCAGTTAACGCATATAGTGCAACGCTGGAGACTGATTTGTAACATTTAATAATTTTAATGAGGCACTGCCTCTGAATGGACCTAAGACTCCGGACACCGTGACAGTTGATTTTTGGGTACCAGGCTTCGCAGGCGTAGGCAATCTTGGGTTCAATAACGACCAGGTACCAAATTCTGATTAGCTCAGAGGTCACCCCCCAGTATTTATTGCCCACCCTGCCAAGCCTGGTATTATAATGAATAATATCATCTTTTAGATTATTTAGATGTGTGGTAAAATTTAGTTTATTATCAATAATAAGGCCCAAGTATTTTATATGATTTTGAAATTTAATAGATTTATCTATAATTTTAATAATGGGGAAACGACGGGAAAGATCCCCGCCAAAGACCATAGCCAGTGTTTTGTCCTTGGAGATCCGCAGGCCCAGGGTAGAGCTAACCCTTACAAATCTCTCAACTAGGTTATTGCCCAAGGATTCAAGGTCCCGCCTGGATCCACCTGAGAAGAGCATTGCGAAATCATCCGCATAAGCTAGAATTTCGGCTGTGGTACCCTTAAAGTCATTAAGAATAACATCTGCAACCAGGTTCCATAAAGTAGGCCCCAGGCAGGAACCCTGTGGGCAACCTTTATTAATAAGGAGATCCCTTGTATTATCCCCTGAGCCCACGCGGATCCCCCTATTGGTTAGATAACTGAAAAGAATATTGCGAAGCGGAATGGGAACCCCCAATTTAACCAAGATTTCTTTAATAATCGACCAATCCACGGAGTCAAATGCCCCAGTAAAATCGAAGGCTATTAAAATGGTGTAGTTATAGTTAGATTTTCTAAATTCTATAGATTTTAAGAGTTTATTAATACATTGGGTGGTATTTAAACCTTCCCTGAATCCAAACTGATTATTATTTAATAATTTAGAATTTTCAAGAAAATAATTAAGTCTATTATTTAAAATTTTTTCGAAAGTTTTGCTAATGGTTTGAAGTAGGCACACGGGGCGATATGACCCCGGAAGATCGGCCGCCTTTCCCTTTTTCAGGAAGAAAACTACCTTTGCGGTTTTCCAAGTTCTTGGGAAGTAACCCATTCCGTAAAATTTGTTGAAAAGAGCGAGAATTAGATTTGGAGAATATTGGAAAAATAGCCGGAGAAACCTAGGTCCAAGGCCATCGGGGCCCGGTGCCTTATTCAGATTCTGACAAGATATTGCGTCAGCTACCTCAGTCAAGGTTATGTCAGGAAGGTCACCAGGCCCCGAGGCCTCATCAGAGACAGGCGCGTTAATAACGGAAAAATGAAAATTTGTGAGGGTCATTAGGTTATCAGTATAAGTTGATTGAAGATCAGATCCCGCCAGAGAGGTCGAGACAAAGCTGGATTGGGCTGGTTTTCCCTTTACAATATCGAAGACCCTGCCAAATTTGTCGGTGTTTTTAGAGCAGTACGATCTCCAGCAATCCAATTTGGAGTCGTTAATCATGGTTTTATATCTAGCTTTTTCTCTATAGAATTTGGTTTTTATTGCAGGGTCTCCAGGGTTTCTTTTATGTTTTCTATACAATGCCCCGACCTTACTCCTTTGGGATCGAAGGGAACCATTCCACCATCTCAGTTTGGGTTGGCCACCAGACTTTTTCTTTTTGAAAGAAATCTTACAAATGTCATCTATTTTAATATAAAGATCTTCTAAGAGTTCTTCAACCGCCCGAATCGAGTCACAGTCCGCGAGGGCCGGAATAAATTGACCTTCAAGATTCCCAAGTTGTTTTTTGAGCTTGCTCTTGCTAAAATGTTTAAAGTCATATCCGACGGAGAGACCCCCCGAAAGTGGCTCAGCGATGTCAAATAGAACGTATCTATGATCGGAGCAGCTCTCCGTCAGATCGACCCTCCAGTTCGCGACCCGATCCGAGAAGGTGTTCGATGAAATTGTTAAGTCTGGGCAGCCATACCGGCCCTGAAGATGATAGGTTGGATGGTCCAAGGGATTATTGTGAATTTTGTAGTCCAGCGTTGCACAGAGATTTAAAATGGTCTCTCCCCTCAGGTCCGATCTAACATAACCCCACGTCCTGCTTTTTGCATTGAAGTCCCCCGCTATGATGACATCTTTGTCCCAGAGTTCCCCCGCCCAGCACGAAACATCTTCCTCCAGGTTGGAGGTTGGTGGGGAATATAGAGATCCCAGCAGGAAAAACCCGGAGCTGGTTTGTTTGTTGATAAAAACTGAGTTGGCATACTTTAATTTTTCTATGCAAAGAATATTATTATTAACTATGAGAATGCCAGAGGATCCGGACAGCGACTCAAAAATTCTCCATTTTTCAGGGCATCCGACAACGTTATTATCTTTGTGGTAAATGTCTTGGTACAAAATGATATCTATATTATTCTCCAAGACAAAGTTGACAAGTGCTCCCGTGGCCGCGCGACAGTTGTTTAAATTTACTTGTAGGGTTTTGATATTATTAGGAGTTGGTTCAGACATATTGGGATATTAAATGCTTTTTATATTCGAGAAGGGTTTCGCAACTACGGGAGTCTGCTCTATGGTTATGGTCGTAAATTTGATTCCCCTTCTTATCCCGATTACCCTTACAGTTAACACATTTTTCGGGGCCACCGGTGCATTGCCTAGTGTCGTGATTAAGGCCGCACGTTGCACACGAGGGGTTGAAGCGGCAGCTGTGAGCCGCATGCCCGAACCTCTGGCATTTAAAGCATCTTATTATATTGTAATATCTTTGGATACGAATTCTGTTGAAGTTAAGGACAAATTTCTTAAGATCGAGTAAATTATTAGCCACCTGGGCCTCAACGTCAATAATGTAATTTTTAGTGTCTGAGATGATTTTCCCATTCTTAAAGTTTTTAACTATTTCTATTTGCTGTCCCATGGTCTCCCCTAGGGCCTCTACTTCTAATTTAAAAGTTTCATCTGATACTGCATCCGGAATACCGAACAATATTAGGCGGTGTTTCCGTCGCCTGGAGATCTTGACCTGAGCCAATTTCCCCAGATTCGGGTCACCGTCGATGATGTTCTTGAATCTCGTCAGGTTATCCTGATCATTCATTTTGAGAATTATTCTATTGGCCCCAGGGATGACCAGGTCAGATGGCTTTGGTAAGTCCAGCTCCGGGGCTGCTGCCATAAGGGCATCTCTATACGATCTTGCATCAGTTCCCTCAATAGTATCAATGACCAGTACGGGTGCTCCATCCCCGGGACTCCCGGTTTTGGGTTTGGTGTTACTGCCCTCACTATTGCTTATGGCTAGATTATCGATAACAGCCTCGATCTTAGACTGGTTGTCCCTATGGGTGTTGGTTATTATATCGATCTTAGAATTAATACCATCAAGGATAGTTTTATAATCAGAGGTTTGATTTTCCAAAGTTTTAACATACTCTTCAACTGAATTTAATTTAGCCTCTGTAATTATATGGGTAGAGTCGAAATTCATACAACTCAGGAAAATCTTATTGCATAGTTCCTTCAAGGTGTGGTAATTTATTTGTGAAATCTTTTTATTTGTGAGTTCTTTGTCAATAATCTTGTGGATATCTGAAATATTAGCTTTAATGGATAGTAAAAATGGGGACACCGTATTTGCCAGGCAACCCTGGGACGGAGCACGTTCCCCCTTATCCTCAATTATACGGTCCAGGGTCTCCCGAAGGACAGAATCCTCCTGGGTCTCTCCCGATTTACTCATTTTAGTTAGAAAGAGGAGTCAGCACATAAAGATCAAAAGCATAGATATACACTGATAATGCAACGGGAAAAATGTGAGCTATAGACGTAAAATAGAATGTCTAAGAAAAATCTAAATGGATATGCGTAAATAATAACCACACAAACGTACGTAAATACAGGCAGTAAAAGGTCTAAAAACTTTAAAGTTTGTAAAAATATCAGAAGAATGCAATCAGAATAAGTACACAAAAATTTAAAGACAATAAAATGGGTGTAGAAATCTAAAAGGAATGTATGCACGGCAGACAAAAAGTTAAATGGCTGTGTTAAGTATAAAAATAGGGTACTTGTAAACAGAGTTGGTGGTCGGCTACTGTCTAGATTCAGTGCGCATCCAAAATAGAAGTCGACTGAAGAGTGCGCAGCCCACACAGCGCACTACCGGAAGTAAGGTAAAAGAGCACAAGTTCCAGGATGATGTTCGTGGTTCAGACAACTCTCAGAACCCTGTGCGCATGCGTGGAAAAGAAGGTGGAGGTGCTGCGCAGGCTCAGTGTGAACCAGATCCGGATGTGGCCGATGACTTACGTGGGTGAAGGTCGTCAGCTGAAGGTCGTCAGCACAAAAATGCACTAATTCACACTTTCTGAGAAAACTTTCAGGAGCCACGAAAACACACCGCAAGATCGGAGCTAGCTGCGCGCGCATCCATAGTAGATAGGGACAGTTGGGAATCTCGTTAATCCATTCATGCGCGTCACTAATCAGATGACGAGGCATTTGGCTATTTTTTTTTATTAACCCTCCCCCCAGACCACTAACAGGGCCTGGGGCCACCGGATCAAGTCCGGGGGGCTGGCCAAAACTTGTCCCTGGATGGCAGGGAGCACCGGGATGTAGGACAACAACGTCATCCCTCTCCTTTCTTCACCCTCCTAGAGGTCGTCATTTTCTGGTGAACTCGGTGGCAGACCACACCACCTTCAAGAGTTCGTACAGCCAAGATCTTCAAGTCTCTCTTTCTTAAGATGCCTTCCCTAATCAGACTTTCCGCCGAGGACTTGCAGATAACGCCACGCCAATTGATGGTGAAGGCGAGTACAGACGCATCCATGTCCTTTAGGTCGAATTCTAAGAGTGGCGTGTATTTCTCGATCTTGTTCTGATTAGCTTTTTCCAGAGGGTATTGGTCATTTATAATTTGGGCATCAACGATTATTGCTTTATCCTCTCTGTAAAGAACTAAGTCGGGTTTTAGCTTTCCGGCTGGAAGGGAAAACTCAGGTTCAACATGGGAACTGAATTTTCTCTGTTGGGCACCCCGGTGTATATACTCCACCAATCTATTGTGTCTAATAATTCTCAATTTATCACTTGCGTAGCAATTTTGGAGTATGTGATTAAGAGTTTCGGGCTGTGAGCAGCCTCTACTACACTGATGTGGGATGTTTCTACCGCGGGCTGCCCTCGCTCTGCTGTACAATGTCCCAGTCCGGACTTGTATTGCATTAATGAATGCCCGTCCACTCATTAATTTTGTCCCCTCCAGAACCCACTCACTAGCCGTGGGCACTTTATGCGCTTCCTGGAGGCCGACCCCATCACAGGTCAACTTCATCATGCGCCTCATAAACGCTTTGACCTGGTTCGTGCTATTTAGCAATCTCTGATCGGGGTCGTCTGTGGTACGCAGATTAATCAAGCTTGCGCCCGTCCTTAGGTGGGCAAGGACGGGGACTACCCAACGCAATGCCGGTATTCCAAGTCCCCCATCGCCAGCACTGGCGTGAATGATTGATTTAGGGACATCTTTGGGTAGATGCAGAATTTTTCTAGTGAATTCACGAATCAGTATATCCAGCTTGTTTAATTGTCCAGCGTAAAGTTTCGCAAAGGTAAGGTGGTGGAAGACTGCTGGGATGAGGTAGCGAACCAGAAAGAAAAGTTTCTGTTGCGGTTTTAGTGCTGCTGTCCTCAGGGTTTAGAGTTTTTCTTGCAATTCAATTCTTATAGGAAATCTTCCATTCGTGGAGAATCGTATTCCCAGGTACACAAACTCGTCTTCGACCTCGAGTGGTCTGAGATATCTTCCTTTCACGGTAACTAAAGGATGATTGTCGAAGACTCTTCTCTTGTTTCTGCCATCCTTGAGCCAGCAGAGGGTGAGAGACTTCTCAATATTTATTTCAAGACCGGTAGCCCTCATCACAGGCACAACTGCATCGAAAATCCTCTGTAAACCGGTCTTATCCTCTGCCAAAAGGACCAAGTCATCCGCATATGCCAGATGGTTGATTCTATGCTCTCCATTTCCTGTTCCCTCTACTTCAGGGATCGCCCTCAAGATATTATCAAAGACTAACAGGAATATGAGGGGTGAGAGGGGGTCACCCTGTCGGACTCCTCTCGCCGGGTGGATGGACTTAGATTCATAGCCTTTAAAGCTTAGCTTCGTTGGAGCTTCCCTGTACAGCCGTCCAATGTAGTCCACGAAGTCAGCTTGAATCCCAATAGCTATCAAAGATTGACGAATAGCCATGTGGTCGATAGAGTCAAAGGCTTTCTTAAGATCGATCAGAGCCAGGGTTATTGGTTGAAGCTCCATTTGGCTGGTCCTTAGGGCACGGTCAAGTCTTGTGATAGCTTGAGCAATTCCGTCCTTAGGGCGAAATCCATACTGACACGGATCTAGGACCTTCTCCAACAGGTAGCTTAATCTCTGAGCAAGGATCTTATGGAAGTGGCGTAAAATAACTGATGCAATAGAGATGGGTCGTGCATCAGCCGGACTAATAGCTTCTTCTTTCTTCGCAATAAAAATCGTCCTGGACGTCATGATAAAGGCCGGGACCCTTCCAATGCGTGCCCATATAGTGAAGATTTTGCATTTGGACCTAGTCTTGACCCTATTCCAGTCCTTGACGGTAATATCGTCGGGTCCCGCGGCAGAAGAGTAGGGAAGTCTTGATTTTAGTGCTTCTTCCGCCGAGACAGTGGCAAGTAAATCTATCATTTTGTCAACCTTCATTGGGGGTGATGGCAAATCCGCCGGGTCATGATTTGTGGCAACTGTGGCTTTAAGGAGGTTCTCCCAGAAGGCGAACACATCTTCGTGTCCCAGGTTGTCCGAGAAGGACGTCTTCTGAAATATGGAGTTGTAGCAGTCAGAACGGTTTTTATGATATAATTTCTGCATTTTCTTATAAACTTCTCGTCGCTGCTTCCTCCTTGATAATGTCTTGCAATCCTTATTCTTTTTGGGACCCCCTCTTTTGGGTTTTGGCTTGGTAGGGACAGAAAGAAGTATATACTGCTCTGTCAATTTTAGCGCTTCTTCCGGATCGAGGTCGGAGTATGCCAAGGCGGCATCCAATAGATGCTCATACTCATCAGAGGGGGTTCTGTCTTCATCATGAAGGGAGTGAATGTATTCTGCAGCCCAATGATAGATGAATGTTTCATCTAGGGAATCTTCCTCGCCCAAAGGGCTCCCTCTATCTTCAGGGTCATTGGATATGGGGTCTCCCATGACGAAAGACAAGTCAAAATCCATGTCGCTTGGGGTCGGAGCGGAGACGGGAGACGGCGTCAACACTGCGACTCTTCTACGACTCTGCAACTGAGCGAGCTTCAGAGATACTAATGCCTTATAGGCGGCTGCTCTTCTTTTTCCCTTGACAGATTCTAGGGAGCGTTGCGTATAGGGTGCGAGTCTTTCCAGGATAATCTGATTTATACGTGTCGTGCCTGGATCCTCAAACCAAATCTCTGCCTCCACTTCAGCCATTCTCGCTTCTTCCGCGGTTGACCATCTACTTGATTCGGTCATAGCACCTAATTTTTCCGCATGAAAAGCTGCTTTATGCTTTCTCTGCCGATGAACTCCGAGGCCTCTGTTATTCTTAAATTTGTCTCCGCACTCAGGGCAGATGGCCGAAAGGTCCGCTCTCGCGGCCGGCACCAAATGGTCACTGTCTTGGCTTCTTTGGGTATTGGCCTGTCCGCTTCCACCAGCGGGATTAGGAGGAACGCCGTGTCCTACGGCAGATATCAAAGGATTACCATCCATAATCCTTGTGTTTCCATTTTTGTAACTTGTAGCGATATCGTTGACCCCCGATCGGCTTGCTAGGCCGAAGGGGGGGGGGTGTGGTAATACGTTGCCTTGTTAGCTCACCATCACCAAGCTGCGTCGACACAAGGCCGGCACAGAAAGGCGATAGCTATCCGACGGGAACGGAGGCCGAAGCCAGGACGTAAGGTCGTTTACCACTGTAACCAGACTCTCTCAAGCAAAGACCCCAATGACCAGCTGACCCAAAGGGACGGCCGGGTGCTTACGGTAAGGTTTGCAAATAACAGGGCTTGCAACTCTTGGTAGAGGACTACTAGACTCCGCACATGACTGCCAAAGAAGCCCGAAGGCCAGTGACAACACCTCGCGGAGGAAGTCGACCGGTGCGGGTCTCCGGTGCGCCCCGCCCGCGAGGGAACGGGGATCCCGAATGCGGCCGACCTCCGCCGGCCTGTACTTTCATTTCGCCGCCGGGCTTATTCAAGACCCATTGACTCGCGCACATGTTAGACTCCTTGGTCCGTGTTTCAAGACGGGTCGGGTGGGTGACCGATCTACTCGCCGCAAACGGTCAATCACTCCCACGAGCCTCGCATCACCAACGGAGACGGAGCGATGCTTGCCACGAACTCGCTTCGTGCGAACGCACCTCTCAACGAACTCCTGCGACTGCTAGTATAGCTCGTTACGCAAGGAGGAGACGACGAAGCCCAGCCGGGCCTCTTTATTGCCACGGTCGGCGGACGGGCCGTCCTGCAAGATGGCTAACAACCGGCGACACACAAATGCACGCCTCCGGCCACCTGCCGTTTCTCGCTCTTAAGACCGTCCACCAACCGGTTGCGGCGTCCTTCGGATGGGAAACAAATGCGTCGGTTTGCCACGCAACGCTAGCCGAGCCGGCCCCCTCACGGGTACCATAATGCATGCCCAGCCTGCGACGCGACACCCCGACTGAATGATCCCACCACAGGATTTCGAGGGCCCACCCGTTTACCTCTAAGCAGTTTCACGTACTCTTGAACTCTCTCTTCAAAGTTCTTTGCAACTTTCCCTCACGGTACTTGTTTGCTATCGGTCTCACGGAAGTATTTAGCCTTAGGTGGAGTTTACCACCCGATTAAGGTTGCACTTCCAAGCAACCCGACTCCAAGGAGATCGCATCCGGATAGAACCTAGCAGCTATGGGCCTCGCACCCACTTTGGGCAACAGCCCCGGTCAAGGGACTTGCTGCAGAGTCCGTCTCCGGCACGCTCACTCCTAAACGCCACATTTCCCCACGCCCTTGCGAGCGGGGGATTCGGCGCTGGGCTTCTCCCGGTTCACTCGCCGTTACTAAGGGAATCCCTGTTGGTTTCTTTTCCTCCGCTTATTTATATGCTTAAATTCAGCGGGTTATCTCGTCTGATCTGAGGTCGACATAGGGTATACTGCACGTGGCAGGAGTAATTCAGTAACGCGGACCCACTTCCACGCGGAGTCGGACGCGGCGACAAAAGGGAGGCGGAGTGACCACGCGCACGGTCACTCTTGAACACCCACACCGAAAGTCTCCGCATCACATCCAAGCGGCACCGAGCGAGCAGCGGAGTTGCCACGCACACGGCAACTCGACGCAAACCCTCTTCGAGGCACCTTTTCGGCACCGAGCGAGCAGCGGAGTTGCCACGCACACGGCAACTCGACGCAAACCCTCTTCGAGGCACCTTTTCGGCACCGAGCGAGCAGCGGAGTTGCCACGCACACGGCAACTCGACGCAAACCCTCTTCGAGGCACCTTTTCGGCACCGAGCGAGCAGCGGAGTTGCCACGCACACGGCAACTCGACGCAAACCCCTTCGAGGCACCTTGTCGGCACCGAGCGAGCAGCGGAGTTGCCACGCACACGGCAACTCAAACGCACACCCTCTCGAGGCACCTTAAATACTCCGTTAAACTGGCGAGCGTCTCGTCAATCGTCGTTCTTTGCATTGCACGCAGATCCATCCCACGGGGAGAGAAATAGCCGTTCCCTCCGCCCAGACAGACATGCACCGCGGCAACGCTTCTTCGACAGGACGTAGAACACTCGTGAGATTTTAAACCGGCGACTGTGAAGTCGGAGCGGTCAATGGGAAGGAGAACCTTCCTCGGTAAGTCTTATCCGACCCTCAGACAGGCGAGGCCCCGGGCAGAACCCGAGGCCGCAATGCGCGTTCAAAAAGTTAATGCTCAATGTGTTCTGCAATTCACACCAAGTCTCGCAGCTGGCTGCGTTCTTCATCGACCCGTGAGCCGAGTGATCCACTGCTTAGAGTTGTCAGAGTTCTGATTCCCGCCCCGTCACCAGGGCGTTCATCGTATTGCGTTCAAAGAAAATGTTCAGGAACAACTACTCCCCGTAGGGGAAGCGGCCACCGACGAACCTTCAAGACTCCATGGTGCGTGCAATCCGGCTTAGGCCGGGCACTCCCTTGTCAGCTAGAAGGACATCGACTACTACCTCCCTTCCAGGGAATAGGACGCCGAGCGGGTTGCGGAGTTAGCCACGTGCACGGCAACTCGACGCAGAACACCCACTCGAGGCATCGCAGCGCGTTCAAAAACCCCATCATCCGAAGTCGCGGACGTCAACGTCAGGGGCCGACACCGAAAGTGCGGCGCGCCAGAGCGGGCGCGTCTCTTCAAACCTAGCCCCCGCGTCCTCGAGGGACGAGGGACCTCCCTCTTGCCGTCTCGCGGCCGGGAATCAGGTACACCATAGGTTCGGCGTCTTATATCCGTTCAAAGTGGCACTTTCGCCGGGCACCCTACTATGCCCGACTACCGGCACCGGTTTCTCGGCCCCATCCGGGCAGACGGAAGACCGAGGAGATTCACCTACTTCTCTCGCTCGCGACGAAAGGTTCGATAATGATCCACCCGCTGGTTCACCGACGGGTATCTTGTTACGACTTTTATTTCCTCTAAATAATCAAGTTCGGGCATCTTTTCGGCACGTCGGCTCGACCCGAAAGCCAAATCGACAGCCAATCCGAAGTCCTCACTAAAATATTCAATCGGTAATAGCGACGGGCAGTGTGGACAAGGGCCAGGGACCTAATCAACGCGAGATGATGACTCACGCTTACTAGAAATTCCTCGTTCATGGCGGATAATTGCAATCGCCAATCCCCAGCACGAAAGAGGTTCAACGGGTTACCCATTCCTGTCGGAAAGGGAAAGCACACGATGATTCCTTCAATGTGGCACGCGTGTGGCCCAGGACATCTAAGGGCATTACAGACCTGCTATTGCTCTGCCTCGTGCGGCTAAACGCCGCCAGTCCCTCTAAGAAGAAACGCCGGACTAGGAATGATCCGAGCGTCTATTTAGTAGGCTAGAGCCTCGTCCGTTATCAGAATAAACCAGACAAATCACTACACGAACCAAGAGCGGCCATGCACCACTACCCACGAAATCAAGAAAGAGCTCTTAATCTGTCAATCCTCGCCGTGTCCTGGCCTGGTAGGGTTCGCTGCGTTGAGTCAAATTGAACCGCAAGCCCCATTACTGGTGATGACCCTCCGTCAATTCCTTTAAGTTTCAGCTTTGCAACCATACTTCCCCCGGAACCCAAAAGCTTTGGTTTCCCGGAAGCTGCCCGGCGTGTCATTTGAGGAACACAGCCGGATCGCTGGCTGGCATCGTTTATGGTTAGAACTAGGGCGGTATCTGATCGCCTTCGATCCTCTAACTTTCGTTCTTGATTAATGGAAACATTCTTGGCAAATGCTTTCGCAGTAGTTCGTCTTGCGACGGTCCAAGAATTTCACCTCTAGCGTCGCATTACGAATGCCCCCGTCTGTTCCTCTTAATCATTACCTCGTGTTCCGAAAACCAACAAAATAGAACCGAGGTCCTATTCCATTATTCCATGCACCATTGTTCAGGCGTCACGCCTGCTTTGAGCACTCTAATTTATTCAAAGTAAACTTGCCGGTCAACCGAGACAACCGGTGAAGATCATCAAGGGAAACCGGCTGGCTTGTTCAGAACGGGCAGTTACCGCCGTTAGGCGGACCGCCCGACTAGAACTGAGATCCAACTACGAGCTTTTTAACCGCAACAACTTTAATATACGCTATTGGAGCAAGTGTTACCGCGGCTGCTGGCACTTGGCTTGCCCTCCAATTGATAATCGCTAAAGGATTTAGAGTGTACTCATTCCAATTACGGGGTCTCATGGATTTCAGTTTCTCCTCTGGAATACCTTTCTGTTGATATATGACACTCCCAATTTAAGTGTGTATTTGAGCTACCAGCTGAAATTTCAGTTTTTATTTATCGACCCATGCTGAACCCTTTAAAAAGCACAAATTCACATCTCTGGGCCTGTTTGCTGTTTTAAATTTCTGTTTTTTGCCTTGCACACATGCACCTTGCCCAGACACAACTTTTAAGACCCCCCATGGCACAGGTGTATGCATATTTTAAAATCCAGGCCTGTTTATGTGTCAAATTCGACCGCAGACGGGGTTCGCCATGTTAAAACACACATCTGGACCCAAATCTGTTTGGGGGCATATTTTGTGAAAACCCTTGGCGGTTTCAGTTCTCCTCTCGAATACCTTTCTGTTGATATATGACACTCCCAATTTAAGTGTGTATTTAAGCTACCCGCTGAAATTTCAGTTTTATTTATCGACCCATGCTGAACCCTTTAAAAAGCACAAATTCACATCTCTGGGCCTGTTTGCTGTTTTAAATTTCTGTTTTTTGCCTTGCACACATGCACCTTGCCCAGACACAACTTTTAAGACCCCCCATGGCACAGGTGTATGCATATTTTAAAATCCAGGCCTGTTTATGTGTCAAATTCACCGCAGACGGGGCTCGCCATGTTAAAACACACATCTGGACCCAAATCTGTTTGGGGGCATATTTTGTGAAAACCCTTGGGGTTTCAGTATCTCCTCTCGAATACCTCTCTGTTGATATATGACACTCCCAATTTAAGTGTGTATTTAAGCTACCAGCTGAAAATTTTTAGTTTTTATTTATCGACCCATGCTGAACCCTTTAAAAAGCACAAATTCACATCTCTGGGCCTGTTTGCTGTTTTAAATTTCTGTTTTTTGCCTTGCACACATGCACCTTGCCCAGACACAACTTTTAAGACCCCCCATGGCACAGGTGTATGCATATTTTAAAATCCAGGCCTGTTTATGTGTCAAATTCACCGCAGACGGGGCTCGCCATGTTAAAACACACATCTGGACCCAAATCTGTTGGGGGCATATTTTGTCAAAACCCTTGGTGATTTCAGTTTCTCCTCTCGAATACCTTTCTTTCGATATATGACACTCCCAATTTAAGTGTGTATTTAAGCTACCAGCTGAAATTTCAGTTTTTATTTCTCGACCCATGCTGAACCCTTTAAAAAGCACAAATTCACATCTCTGGGCCTGTTTGCTGTTTTAAATTTCTGTTTTTTGAGGTGCACACATGCACCTTGCCCAGACACAACTTTTAAGACCCCCATGACACAGGTGCATGCATATTTTAAAATCCAGGCCTGTTTATGTGTCAAATTCGACCGCAGACGGGGCTCGCCATGTTAAAACACACATCTGGACCCAAATCTGTTTGGGGGCATATTTTGTGAAAACCCTTGGTGGTTTCAGTTTCTCCTCTCGAATACCTCTCTGTTGATATATGACACTCCCAATTTAAGTGTGTATTTAAGCTACCAGCTGAAATTTCAGTTTTTATTTATCGACCCATGCTGAACCCTTTAAAAAGCACAAATTCACATCTCTGGGCCTGTTTGCGGTTTTAAATTTCTGTTTTTTGCCTTGCACACATGCACCTTGCCCAGACACAACTTTTAAGACCCCCCATGGCACAGGTGCATGCATATTTTAAAATCCAGGCCTGTTTATGTGTCAAATTCGACCGCAGACGGGGCTCGCCATGTTAAAACACACATCTGGATCCAAATCTGTTTGGGGGCATATTTTGTGAAAACCCTGGTGGTTTCAGTATCTCCTCTCGAATACCTCTCTGTTGATATATGACATCCCAATTTAAGTGTGTGTTTAAGCTATTTAAGCTATAAAATTTGAAATTGGGGCAGTTTGTTTACATTTCATTAACAGCGCAAGAATGTATTAAAATCGAGTTTATTTCAACAATATCATGAATAAAACGAACAAAATTAGCTTGCAAGTGTGTAACGTATATTTTTATTTCTTAATTGAGTGTTTATATTCAGAAAAAAACATTTTTAATAAGAAAGTTTGCTTTTTATAGTCACACAAAGTTTACATAACAAACCGCCGAGGCCGTACCGATCGCTTCTAAAGTACATTTAATTTGATAATTCCGACAATTAAACAATAAAAAGCAGTCAACAAATGTTCTTTGAATTATTTTATTTCTTAATTGGGTAATTTGTTTGTCGAAAAAATTGTTTTTAAATGTGAAAGTTTGCTTTTTATCTTCGTAAGTTTCCAAAACAAACACAACTCTTGCAGTGGCCGTAACGACCGTTTCTAAAGTTGATTTAATTTAATAATTACGACACTTAAATAATAAAAAGCAGTCAACCAGTGTTCTTTGCTTTATTTTATTTCTGAATTGAGTAATTTGAATGTAGAAAAAATTGTTTTTAGTGGTGAAAGTTTGCTTTTCATGTTCGTAAGTTTTCAAACAAACCGCACTCTGTCCGAGGCCGTAATGCAAGTTTGTAATGTAAGTTTTCATTAATAATTCCGAAAATTAAATAAGAAAAAGCAGTCAACAAATGTTCTTTGAATTATTTTATTTCTTAATTGAGTAATTTGAATGTAGAAAAAATTGTATTTAATTGTGATAGTTTGCGTTTTACGCTCGAAAGTTTTCAAAACAAACCCAACTCTTGCAGTGGCCGTAATGACCGTTTCTAAAGTGGATTTATTTAATAATTACGACACTTAAATAATAAAAAGCAGTCAACAATGTTCTTTGATTATTTTATTTCTTAATGAGTAATTTGAATGTAAAAAATTGTTTTTTAATGGAAAGTTTGCTTTTTACGTTCATAAGTTGTCAAAACAAACCAACGAAAATTCAAAAAATACGTCCGAGTCCGAACGAATTTCAGAGTCCCGACTTTTTTCTAAGTCCGAACGAGTTTCAAAGTACAAAGTACGGCAAACGGACCACCTCTCGTCACCCGTTCGGCTAAAACAGGTTGTAGGTCTAGAGGTTTTTTTTTTTTCCTCCCGTAGTGGGGGAAACGCGCCGACGAGAAAGCGGAGGGGGAACGTCGGAACTGGTTTTGGGTTGGTAGTAGTTGCTGTTCTGCGCCTTATATAGGGGGCACATGGTTGGCGTTGAAGCGCGCGGCGTGTCGTTCCTACCCAAGAATCACGCGTTGCCCCCCCGCGCGTTGGACGAAAACCGAAATGGCAAGTCGGTTGATGCGGTGATGATGGTGCACATCGCGGAATTGAATTGAATTGAAATGAAAAGTCGGTCGTTGGCAAGCCGGACTTAGAAATATGTTGGGACTCTAAAATTGAAATGACAGTTCGGTTGGTGCGATGGTTCGCAAGCCGAATCGGGGAAATATGAACCGGGCGTGCGGTCGGATTCCTGCGGCCGTCCCTCAACAGGAACGCCGTACGCCCTCTTTACGGAGGAATACTACTAATAATTTAAGGGAGGGAGTGGACATCGGCGCACAAGTTAAGAATCCATTCTCTTCGCGCTCGCAGCAAAACGCGAAACCACGAAATGACGGTTTTTGCCGTATTCGTTTCGCGGTTACGTTTTCGAAAATGAAGTATTTGTTGAACTTGAATAATTAGTTGTTTTGAGGGACTTAGCCGGAATTTCACGATTTCGCTGTTCATGTTAAATTTTTCTAAGTGCGACTTTTTGAGGGACTTAGCCGAATTTCAGATTTCGCTGTGGCATGTTAAATTTTTCTAAGTGCAGACTTTTGAGGGACTTAGCCGGAATTTCACGATTTCGCTGTCATGTTCAATTTTTCTAAGTGCAGACTTTTTGGGGACTTAGCGAATTTCATGATTTCGCTGGTTAAATTTTCTAAGTGCAGACTTTTTGAGGACTTAGCCGAATTTCAGTTCGAGCATTATCAGAGCTACACGGTGGCATGTTAAATTTTCTAAGTGCAGACTTTTGGGGGACTTGCGGAATTTCAGATTCGCTGTTTCATGTTCAAAGTGCACGACTTTTGAGGGACTAGCGATATTTCAAAATTATTTTTATTGAACAATTTAAGTTAACTAATCTCTTAAAACTAATCGGTTTAAATTATTTGTCTTGTGAATTACGAGGCATAATTGTCTGTGTCCTAAAGGAGGCTGGAAATAGTAAGTCAGTAGTCTGTTTAATTGGTTATTAAAATTGGTTAATTAAGTAATTTTTAATAAATGATTTTTTGGCGAATGTTATGCGTTTTCTTCAAAGTCAGGCATTATCAGAGCTACACGGTGGCAATTGGCGACGGACGGGCGTCGTAATTTGAACCGCAGTCAAGTGACGATGGATGTTTTCAAAATTATTTTTATTGAACAATTTAAGTTAACTAATCTCTTAAAACTAATCGGTTTAAATTATTTGTCTTGTGAATTACGAGGCATAATTGTCTGTGTCCTAAAGGAGGCTGGAAATAGTAAGTCAGTAGTCTGTTTAATTGGTTATTAAAATTGGTTAATTAAGTAATTTTTAATAAATGATTTTTTGGCGAATGTTATGCGTTTTCTTCAAAGTCAGGCATTATCAGAGCTACACGGTGGCAATTGGCGACGGCGGGCGTCGTAATTTGAACCGCAGTCAAGTGACGATGGATGTTTTCAAAATTATTTTTATTGAACAATTTAAGTTAACTAATCTCTTAAAACTAATCGGTTTAAATTATTTGTCTTGTGAATTACGAGGCATAATTGTCTGTGTCCTAAAGGAGGCTGGAAATAGTAAGTCAGTAGTCTGTTTAATTGGTTATTAAAATTGGTTAATTAAGTAATTTTTAATAAATGATTTTTTGGCGAATGTTATGCGTTTTCTTCAAAGTCAGGCATTATCAGAGCTACACGGTGGCAATTGGCGACGGACGGGCGTCGTAATTTGAACCGCAGTCAAGTGACGATGGATGTTTTCAAAATTATTTTTATTGAACAATTTAAGTTAACTAATCTCTTAAAACTAATCGGTTTAAATTATTTGTCTTGTGAATTACGAGGCATAATTGTCTGTGTCCTAAAGGAGGCTGGAAATAGTAAGTCAGTAGTCTGTTTAATTGGTTATTAAAATTGGTTAATTAAGTAATTTTTAATAAAGGATTTTTTGGCGAATGTTATGCGTTTTCTTCAAAGTCAGGCATTATCAGAGCTACACGGTGGCAATTGGCGACGGGCGGGCGTCGTAATTTGAACCGCAGTCAAGTGACGATGGATGTTTTCAAAATTATTTTTATTGAACAATTTAAGGTTTTTTAAACAATTCTTAGTATTTTTTTTACTAAATTTAATTTTTTTTACATTTTTGTTAATTTTTGGAATTTAACTTTTTAGATATTAGACTGCTTTAAAATATCAACCATGGTAACATGTTTTTAATATGTAGGATTTGCGAGCGCGCGGGTTTATTTAAGGTTATATTTAAGTGTATGGATACCAATTTTTAATTGTTTTTAAATTTTAATATTTATTTTTAATTTAAAAGATTCATTATCGCTTCTCGGCCTTTTGGCTAAGATCAAAGTGTAGTATCTGTTCTTATCAGCTTAATATCTGATACGGTATCTATTCGATACCTTCGATATTAAACTAATTTTTGTAACAGGGTTTGTGTAGGGCATTTATGTCCGCCAAGCCATGGGTTCACGAGTCGTTGCACTACAGACTCGAAGGGCCCAAAATAATAAATAATAGTAGATCACACCACATACACACTTTCCAATGCAATATAATTTGTTGAACCCTCTGAGGGATAAGCAAATTAACTGAAGTGTAAACTTGTTTTCTCTGCAAGAGATTTAAGTTACAATTTTTAAAATGCACAAATACCTAACATTTATTGTTAGATATGTATTGTTTCCTTGTTCTTACAGGCAACAATGATACAATTAACCTTTTTTTCTTTCTTTTTATTGCTTTAATTAAAATTGGGTTATTCGAATTACTTGAATGTCTGAACTATTCAATATATTAATTTAACCTATTTCTTTCGGAGCTTTGACACAGCCCATTATGTCTCGTAATTTGTGCATTTTAAAATATAATAATTATAAATATTTATCCATAAATATTTATTCAGTTTTATTACTATTCAGTATATTAATTTAACATATTTCTACCTCCTTTCGGAGCTTTGACACAGCCAATTATGTCTCGTAATTTCTTATAATCTCTTCTTGTAATAAATCTCGAAATAAAAAAAATATTAAAAATGAAAAAACTTGTGTGATTTGTTTTTGGAAGATTAAGAAGTATATAATGAAAAACATTCTTTGTTTAATTCATTTTATTTGTGGAGGTATGAATAAAAGTTTGTGAAAAATTTTTAACATTATGGGCGTTCAACTTTGACTGTGTATATCTCAACAAAAAATGCAAATGACTTAATTTTCTTTTGGATCTGTTGTATTTTGCAGATGATAAACATTTTTATATAAAAAAATTTGGTGTGCCTGCGTTGGGTGATTACTCAGGTGTCGGCTCGTCACTTGACTATGGTTCTAAATTACTTAATACAATAATTTAAATTCACAGTATAAATAAACAAAAGAGCAAGCATTGCCTTTCTAGTGATTTATATTCATATTTTAAATGCTAAAAAAAAAAAAAAAAATACCTGAAGCCGTTTGCTTGCATAACAAAAAGACGCAACCGCGAAACGACAGTTTTCTTTCTTTCTTCAGTTTTTAATCAGTTTTTATATAATGATAGTTACAATACAGATCCAATTATATCCTTGTAATAGATTAGATATGTATTGTTTCCTTGTTCTTACAATTGGTGGCAATTGGTGACGGGCGTCGTAATTTGAACCGCAGTCAAGTGACGATGGATGTTTTCAAAATTATTTTTATTGAACAATTTAAGTTAACTAATCTCTTTAATAAAAGCTTTTAAAATAAGTTGAGTGAAATTCCATTCATTAAATTTATTAAATTAATTTAAACAAATTAAAAAATACAAAATTAATGTAATATTGTGAATTAGCTCACCACTCGCTCCAGTGCGACGTTAATGCAACTCGAATAGCCAA
>JAFNEN010001334.1:0-35295 GCA_019343175.1 Oedothorax gibbosus
GTTAATAATACTGCACCATCAACTATGGTTAATAATACTGCACCATCAACTGAGGACATTACTGCATCATCAACTGAGGACATTACTGCATCATCAACAGCGAAATTTATTACAAGTATGACTGACGCTTTTTACGCTAAAGTGCTCCTGATCATCGTCATTGATTTCATACATTTGGTAACTACAAAAGGTAAGAGGGAGAATTTGCAACCCAAAAACTTCCCAACAGACCATGCCGACTGTTGTTGAGTCACTGTTCCAAGAACCACCCAGTGCGAAGAGACCGGCCCAGAAATACAGTTATACGTCTTCGAAGACGAAGACTCTAGATGGAACTTGTATATATATTAAAAAAAAATAATAATTTCATCGTTAGTCGTTCTTTCAACATCGTGAATCGTTCTTTCAACATCGTCAGTCGTACTTTCAACATCGTGAGTCGTTCTTTCAACATCGTGAGTCGTTCTTTCAACATCGTGAGCCGTTCTTTCAACATCGTGAGTCGTTCTTTCAACATCGTGAGTCGTTCTTTCAACATCGTGAGTCGTTCTTTCAACGTTGACATCTGTGTGGACACGGAGGTACCGTACAGCGCCACCTATCTCTCCTCTCTATAAAAAGAAGCTGCGAGTCCTTTGGAGACAGCAGAACCCTCCCAGAGACTGTTCGTTCGTCATGGGTATCGAAGTGCCTACTCCCGGACCTTACCACGATGTGGACTATGTTATAAAGATTCATTTTCAACAAGATGTCCCGGATACCCAAATACCTCTCTTGATCCACGTGGTAAGCTTGCGCTATTGCGAACGTTACCACCCAGAAATTGTCATCATCACCACCGATCAAAAATACAATTTCCCCCTCCAAGAAAACGGACAACGGTTCGACGTGCCAAACAATAGATTTAGAGTTCCTGTTTCAGATCTGCCAACTTTTTTCGCCACGGGTTGGTGTCATGCTGCCTTGGGAAGGAGTCGACTGGGTGCAAACTGTCCGGCAACTTGGAACTACGTGCGCCTCATCTTGGGGATTGAGAACGTGGTCCTGATGGACGTGCCATACACCCCCCATCTATCCAGCAAACTACAACTTTCTCGGCTGGAATGGGAAGTGCTCAAAGAGCGGGAGATGCAGGAGTTTCAAGCGAAAATCGCCAAGCAGAAGAGAATCGATAACATTAGGTTGTCGGCAGCGTTGCTCCGTTCGTCCCAACTGGACACCAAGCCGGGCCACGCGGATGAAAAAAACTCTGTCACCAAAAGGGTAACTTTTATCCTTTTTTCTTTTGATGGAACATTATTTATCACCTCTTATGAAACCATATATAGTTATCCTATTTATTCACTTCTTGTTGTATATTTTTTGCTAAACTGTTATACATGTTATTCATATATTTTATAATTGACCCTACTGATTTTTACAATTTTAAAATGTGACACTATTTACTACCTCTGATGAAACCATATTTATTCACTTATCCCATTCGTTCATTTCTTGTTGTATATTTTTTGCCAACTGTTCCATATTATATCCATATTTTATATTTAAATATTTATCCTATTCGTTAATTATTCGTTCATTTCTTGTTGTATATTTTTTACCAACTGTTCCATATTATATAAATATTTTATAATTAACCCTACTGACGTTTACCATTTTAAAATGTATTTACCCCCTCTGATGAAACAATATATGTATATATTTATCCTATTCGTTCATTGCTTGCTGTATTTTTTTTTATAATTGACCCTACTGACTTGTTTTTTGCAACGTATAGCAATGTTTTTTGCTACTTTATATCTAGCATATAAAAGAGGAATTATTGATAAATTGAACTTTTTTTTCTTCTTCTCAGTTACTTTAAATTATACAATAAAAAAAAGGTTTTTTTTTCAAAAAATTCATATTTGACACTTTAAATACATAGAAGCTTTTCGTTAACAAAAGATTTTGAAATCACCCTCCCCAATTTGGCGATAACAAACTATTTGTGGTATTATTTGGCGATTGCGAATCTTGTATATAAGGTGTGCTACGGATGCAACAAGTTACCTTATATTAGAGTCTTTAAACCTGCTTACTTATTCTGCTACTCAATACCATATTTTTAACGTTTATTTTGCTAACTTCGACACTTGTCACTATTGTATCGACTTAGGCTTTATTTCACTCATCTGTTTGCCACGATTTGATCTACAATGGATTCTGAGGAGTATTCAGACTCAGACAGTTCTGTCTCAGATGTTTTCACCGATACAGATTCCGATTCTGACGACTCTTTGGACGCTGCCAGAGTATGGTGTAAGGTTGATTCCGACAACTTATCGCCACCTCCCCGAAGTTTCCATTCACCGGAACTCCAGGACTGAAGGAGCAAATGTACGGATCTTCGCCATTGGAATTCTTCAGCATCTTTATGCCGGATGACATCGTGAGCTACATCGCCACTGAAACAAACCGCTATGCCGAAGACTTCATTGAGAAAACTGATCTTACTCCAAGCTCTAGGGCACAACAGTGGAAAGAGGTTGGTAGCAGTGAGCTACGAGTGTTCTTTGCAATCATCCTGCTCCAGGGAATCATCCGAAAACCACTGCAAAAATGGTATTGGTCCCAAAATCCACTGATTAGCACACCATATCTTTCTTCCATGATGTCTGAAAAGCGATTTAGCACAATAATGAGGTTTCTGCATTTCACTAACAACAATACCTTGGACTTATCAACGCATCCCCAGCCCGGTCTAAGAAAAATTTATGAAGTTTACGAAGCCATTAACCAGAAATTTAAATCAGCCTACGTCCCAGAAAAGGATATTTCTGTGGACGAATCTTTGATGCTCTTCAAGGGACGGCTAGGGTTCAAGCAGTACTTGCCTAAGAAGAGGGCAAGATTTGGAATCAAGTTCTATCAATTGTGTGAGTCATCTTCCGGGTATATATGGAACAGCATAATATACACCGGAAAAGATGTTCCCCTATGGAGTGAGGCAGCAGCCTATAGAACTACAACAAATATTGTGATGACTCTAATGGACAATCTGCTCGACAAAGGCTATTGTGTTACGTTGGACAATTTTTATACGTCACCGGAACTTGCGGAACTTTTAATTGCGAAAAGAACGGACATGTTTGGAACCCTTCGGTTAAACAGACGGGGACTACCCCAACAGCTTAAAGACGCAAAACTAAAAAAAGGGGAAATTATAGGATTCCAGAAAGGAAAAATCTGCGCGATGAAATTCATGGACAAAAAGCCTATCAGTATTTTAAGCACGGTACATAACACAAAGATCGTCGAACATCAGAAAAAAAGGAAAACCAACGATGGAAGGGCGGAAAGAGTACCACCCCAAAAGAAACCACAGGCCATTGTTGACTACAACTTCACAATGGGGGGCGTAGATAAGGCCGATCAGTGCCTGTCGTACTACCCCACTGTAAGAAACCAACAAAAGAAATACTATTTAAAAATATTTCGTCATATTTTGAATCAGTGTGTTTGGAACTGTTTCGTACTATACAAAAAGAACAAAGGGACACTGTCTCACCTTGATTTCCGACTAGAGCTCGTTACAGAACTGATCAAAACTTATGGTGACACAAAAGTTTCTTCGCATAGTGCATCAGGTGATCGCTTGACTGGTCGACATTTTCCTTCGTCGATTGAGCCGACTTTGAAAAAGAAAAATCCGACAAGGGTCTGTGTGGTATGCGCTTTAACTTATGATTCCAAAGGACAGCGTATAAGACGGGAGTCAAGATATCAGTGCAAAAAGTGTAATGTGGCTTTATGCGTCGACCCATGTTTTGAGAAATACCATACAGTTGAAAGACTTTAAACTAAATTTTCTTGATTATAAGTCTAATGCAAAGATAATTCAATCCAACTGATAGTGGTAATTTGTGTATAGGTTTTTATTCAAAATTGTAATAACATTTAAATACTGTTTATTAGTTAACATTATGTGTAATATATCAGCATAGAAATAGCCAAAAACATGTATAATATATATATACATGTGTTGTTTAATATAAACTTAGGAAATTGTATCTAGACATAGTAATTAAGTGAATTTTTATATACAATATACTTAATAAGTACCGCAAATACATTTGCAAGTAATGAGTTTGCATTCTAAAAACACTTTTTTCCGATCATAACTTATTATCTTAAACAGTTACAAGTAATTTGCGTAAAAAACATGAATATTTTTTATAAATAAAAATGTATGTTATTTCTATTAAAAAAATTGATTTTTGCTGTATTTATGCGACCTAGAGTATTGTAAGAAATTAGATATGGAAGTGTATAATAATCAGCAATAGAGAAACTTTGTACTATATCATCATCACTATATAAATTTTTTTTTGTATTGTATCATTATGTTATTTTGTATTATTTCTTCTTAACATTGTCTAAAATTTATTGGAATTTAAAAACTTGGTTATATCTAGGAAAAAGTTTGATACCGTATCGTTAGACAGGGAAATTGAAATTCTTTCGGTTTTCTTTAGCTGAATTCCGATATCTAAAATTCAGTTTATATTATATTTTTTCAAAACAAAACTTGCTTTAAAAGAACATTTCGCCATTTTTCATAAGACAATTTGATTATCTTATATTTTAATGTAAAATAATTGTTAATTATAAATTTTGCGTCTTGCCAATATTTTATAAGTGTTAATAATTAATGTTGTAATTTTTTTTTGTTTTCTATTCATTATTGTTGAATATTTGTGCGATTTGGAGTTCGATAACAATTTGTGTGGTTCCAATGCAATATTTATAGTCCTAATTTATAAAAAAATATGTTCAAACAAACGATAAAAAATTCAAGACATCTCTTTGCTTATCCTTGCACATGTCAATTGTTTATTCCCTCGAGTATCCGATTAATTTATTAGTAACGAAAGTAGTAGTTAGTAACGAAACAACTCATAGCATTAGTAATAGAATGATTAATAACAGAATAATTAACGGGATTATTAAAATAATAATTACCAATATAATTAGTAATATAATAATTAATAAATAGAAAAAAATAAGATACTTATAGATATTTTTTAGTTATAAATTATTTTACATTTTTTTTAAAATCGAAATCAAATGAATTAAATGGTTTAATCTGACGATAAGAAATAATTCCGATAGTAAACTATTGAACAAAACTTTTAAAAATCATTCTTTGCATGTACTATATACCTATGTTTAATAGTTAAATTAAATTTAAAAATTATTTAATAACAAAGTAAACCTAGGGATGTTTACGAACAGATTTGAATGGAAATAACGGTAAAATAGATATCAGAGTGGGCATTTGTCAACAGTTCATTATCTTGCGATTTTTTCAATAAATAAAAATTCATACACTCTTCCTATCACTGCATAAAACAAACACTATTCAGTTACAACTTTATAACAATATAATATGCAGTGACACCAAGCAATAAATTATTATTCACTAAAAAGATTTGTTCGTTTTCCGAAATAAGTTTAGAATAATAGAGTATGTTTTGTTATTTCTACATGTAAAAAATAATTTTCGTAACAAAGATTTTTTTCTGTTGTCTAATAATCTGTCTGTTTAATTAAACAAAAATTATTCTTCCATCTAACGTGAAGTAAGTGCGCGCTCTACTTAGTGACAAAAAAAAATCGGAAGCTGATGATACCAAATGGAATCATTGGGGGTAAAAGGGTTTAAACCATGCGTTCCCCTAATTGTTTGAGCAGTGTATTAAACAAATATTTTATGTATAGTACTTTGTTGCGGGAAAATTCAGTTACTTCATTTTCTCCTTATCGTTACAGAATTTTTTGGAAACTTTGCTTCCAGTAACATTTTGTAATATAACAGGATATTTTTTCAGTGTAATGAAGATATTATTGTAGAAAAAGTCCAACATATACTACTATATCTACAACTTAACGCGAAGATTTTCTGCAACGATCTACCGCTGCACCTTAAAAGTTGAAAGTCTTAAAAGTACAGGTTTCCTAGTACAAGTTTAAAAACATTTGTCAAAGTTGCTCCTTCAAAAATGGTTTAATACTAACCGTAAGCTTAAGAGAATATTTCTTATACCCTATTTTTCACTGATTCAGTTACATTTTCTTTTTTGTTTTAAATATTAACTCATAGATTATAGCTAGTAAATAACATATTTAAACAATTAAAATCTATGATATTCAAAACAAAAAAATAAGCTAACTATTGTATTATTGAGTGATTCATATTCTTCTCCGAACGCATCCCGTCAACTGGTAATGTTCATGTATATCGTATCCCTAAAGAAAGCAGATCTTTTTAATCTTTATTTATTTTCTTATTTTGAATTGTACATGTACAATATGTCCTTTGACCCGAAGGTATCACGTCCAAATATGTGGTGCCAGTAGGAACATGGAGGAATGAGTAGTGAGTATAGTAACGCCCCCCCCCCCCCCCCCCATTTCTTCTCTTGTTCACAACGCCCCTAGACGACACCGGAAATAGGGTAGTTGGGACAGCTTTGGAATTAGTATACAATGAGACCCGGAGGGGGAGAGAAGGTTCAGGGAGCTTGACCCCCCCCCCTTAACCTGACTTACACATATGGTAGGGTCTTTATGTCCCTTCTCTAAGTAGCCAGCAAGTTGCTGTGCTGTGTTCAGGTTGAAAGACGCACATTTAAAACAGATTAGTTTATGAGACGTAATTGATAGAGAAAAATTACATTTTATATGCAATTTTTTTTTATTAAACCGTAATCAGTGAATTGTACATGTTTAGGTGAGTCTCAAAGTCAAACAATCGCTACCCATTTACAGCAATGTACACAACACAAACAGTCGACGCGACGACGGTTCGAAGCTGTGAAACGTAATGTCCGGAAAAGTTGATGTAGAGGGAAGGGGGTGTAGATGAGGGAGTGTGCGTGTATATTAGTTTTTTTAGTACATCTACAAGATTTCACCCATCATTATCTCGTAAAACCGCAAAACGATTTTGCAGTATCCGAAAAAGTAAATTATGAACTTTTTATAACAGTTAAAAACAAGGAAAAACTCTGCGAAATTATATTAAAAAAACTATCTAAAAAGTAAAAGAAAACAAGTAATGTTAAATATGGTAAAATATAAAGAACTACGGAATTAGAATGCCCGAAAAAAATCACATGAAGTTATATACTATTCTTACGAGTGCAAATGTGACAGGGAAATAAATAAACTGTATAACATTTATTGGATATACTTGACTATATGAATGTTATGAATCTATATGACTATATGAAAATAATGAATTGTTATGAATCAGTTTTGTCCAAAAAAAATTTAAAATCGACTTTGGTCCAGCTAGATTGACCAATTAACCCACGGTGAATGGCTGTTCAGCAAAACATTGTATCTAGAAATTTATTAGAGGAGGATTCGCTCAGTTCTTATGAAATTCAGCTCCAAAGTAAAAAAGTGGATGTTTCAGCTCGCGAATTCACCGATACAAATAATTTAGAATAAGAAATTAATTTTATAATAAAATTTGCTAGGCGTGTAAAAATTCTAATGACTAATACACTTCACAGATTTAGAAAAATAGTTTATCTATGTATTTCTTTTCTAGGGAAAATGAATAATTTCGAGAGTTTTATTTTATAATAGCTGTTAATTTCGATATTTAATTTTTTAAATATACGAAACATTAAAATGCACACTATTTTCTCCTATAATTTACTCGTTACGCATACCAATATTTATGGTATGTCAGAAAAATATGAATGATATCTGACTATCTGAATGATGCATATGGTATTATTCAAAATCAAAGTAATAGGAATTTTTTTTAGCTGACTACGCATACGTAATTACAGAAGACTTTTTGATTCGAGAATTTCACTTTAGGATTCCTGACACACTCATATGGCTCTATTTACCTCTAAACCATTGACTGGCCACTTGAAAAGCATGTTATCTTTTTTCGCCTAAAACCAACTCTTATCAGAGTAGCCTAAGGTCTCTTTTGAGGTACTGCTCCGTACCAGTCGCTCAGGCTGGGAGAAAAGGGGGCTCGACCCCACCTTTGCTGACTGTGACAAAGGGTAACCGGAAAAAAAAGCAACGGAAAAAAAAAACACAGGAAAAAAAAGCACGGAAAAAAAAGCAACGGAAAAAAAAGCACACGGAAAAAAAAGCACAGGAAAAAAAAGCACACGGAAAAAAAGCACAGGAAAAAAAAGCATAATTACAATAAACTCATAATTATCAAGTTGCATTGTTTATTAACGTCGTTAATGACAGTTTAGAAGGGTTGCGAATAGAAATTAGGATTAGGATTGTGGCATGGCCGTACACAAGGGGTAAAGTATTATTCGAGATGTAATAATGTATTAATTTTTATAATGTTATTAATTTAATGAAAAAAAAGCACAATTACAATAAACTCATAATTATCGAGTTGCATTGTTTATTAACGTCGTTAATGACGGTTTAGAAGGGTTGCGAATAGAAATTAGGATTAGGATTGTGGCATGGCCGTACACAAGGGGTAAAGTATTATTCGAGATGTAATAATGTATTAATTTTTATAATGTTATTAATTTAATGAAAAAAAAGCACAATTACAATAAACTCATAATTATCGAGTTGCATTGTTTATTAACGTCGTTAATGACGGTTTAGAAGGGTTGCGAATAGAAATTAGGATTAGGATTGTGGCATGGCCGTACACAAGGGGGTGAAGTATTATTCGAGATGTAATAATGTATTAATTTTTATAATGTTATTAATTTAATGAAAAAAAAGCACAATTACAATAAACTCATAATTATCGAGTTGCATTGTTTATTAACGTCGTTAATGACGGTTTAGAAGGGTTGCGAATAGAAATTAGGATTAGGATTGTGGCATGGCCGTACACAAGGGGTAAAGTATTATTCGAGATGTAATAATGTATTAATTTTTATAATGTTATTAATTTAATGAAAAAAAAGCACAATTACAATAAACTCATAATTATCGAGTTGCATTGTTTATTAACGTCGTTAATGACGGTTTAGAAGGGTTGCGAATAGAAATTAGGATTAGGATTGTGGCATGGCCGTACACAAGGGGGTGAAGTATTATTCGAGATGTAATAATGTATTAATTTTTATAATGTTATTAATTTAATGAAAAAAAGCACAATTACAATAAACTCATAATTATCGAGTTGCATTGTTTATTAACGTCGTTAATGACGGTTTAGAAGGGTTGCGAATAGAAATTAGGATTAGGATTGTGGCATGGCCGTACACAAGGGGTAAAGTATTATTCGAGATGTAATAATGTATTAATTTTTTCTGTTAGAAAGTTATGATGTCTGCGACCCAACTTTCATACTTTTGTACGTCTGTCTATACGTCCGGAAGGACATCTGTGTACCTAGTGTCTGTCAGCGAATTTCCCATCAGAGACCCAATTTTCATACTTTTTGTCCACCTGTCTTTCTGTCGGCAAATTCCCTATTGGATTAGCATTGAAATTTAATTTCAAATCATTTAAATCGCTGTTTGGAAATAGTTTATTTTGGCATTTAGAAATTTAAATTATAGCTGGATGGCTATGTTTGGCCATTTTTTTTCTAATGTGCACAATTTTTGTGTAGAAACAGTTATTGATGACATGTACTGTTACAAGCTTATTCAAAAACTTAACAAACCCGTCTTTTTCTGTCGTGTCGCAGTCCCATTGCAGGGAGGGTGGGAGACTGCTTGACACTCATTATGATTGATCGCCCTTCGCGATCGCTGAGACCTGGGGACACCCGCTCGTGCCTTTGTCGGTGGCACCGGCCGGTGTCCGACTGATACGCCTGCAGGTAAAAACCAATTAAGGGGATCGGACACCAGTATTCCCCGTCCTACCTCGATCGGGCTGGCTAATGCTAAGTCTATGGGGAAAAAATGATTTTTTTTCCGATGAAAAGCAATGAAATTACAGGAATATTTTGATGCGATTTTTTTTAATTCATAAAACTCCAATTAAATTGTGGTTTCTTAAGACTACTTTTTTAAAAAAGTTATTTACTTTTTTTAAAATTGTAATTTTATTTTCAGCGAAATATTTAAGTTAGTTAAAAGGTGAAAAACCGAAAAATTTTCTTGCTGGAACAAAATTTCAACATTTTTTTACTAATACAATATCTTTAAAGTTAAATTTAATTTTTTTAAGTAAGGGTTTTTACGTAACTATAAAGGTAAGTGTGAGAATATTGGCTGAAACCACGCCTCCACACAGGCCACGCCTTTTAGGCAATTTTCGGGGGTCAGAGGTCAAAACATCGTGTTGGGGAGCGCACTTGGGGGTCCATCTTTGGGGGTTGTTATCTATTAGGGGTTGTTTTTCAAAAGAAAGAACTTTGAAAGAAGATGTGGTGTTCCTTGTTTGTTAAATTGCATGGTGTTTTTTTTTTTTTTTGCTTGCTGTTAAGAAATGCTTATTTTCTAATCTGTGATTGCGAGGTGTCGCACTCTCAGAAATACAACTCTCAATTTCGAGGATTCTTCAATCGTCAAGGCAAATTTCCTCCTTTTTGACGATTCTTTCCTCGCGAGGTCACGTGACTTTTGACGAAACGGATGCTCTCAAAATATTCGACGAAAGTTTTACTCACGCATATCCCGCCACAAGTTCACGCCGGCCATTGCCGAACAAGTGTACCTGGTGTCTGTGATCCTATATCTAAGTATTAAAGGTTAGTATTTTAGAATTATTGAAATATATCATTATATAATGTGTATTTTTACATTTTGAACATGAATAAGACGATGATTACTCACCTTAGGTTAATATTTATCACTTCTTTGATAGGCCTAACGGTGAACGTGGATATGATTCCGTTAAAAATGATGATTCGTTGACAAATTATTAAAATTATCTTGTAATGCTAAAAAGTTAGTCTTTTTTTTCAAAAGATTGCATGCGGTTATCTAATCTAAATGTATAAAGGATAGCAAATTCGTTGAAAATTATTTGTTGGTGTTATATGCGGCATAAATCACACATTCATTGTTTAATTAATATAAAATGTTTTTTAATATTCACGTGTTTTAAAATGCAGTAATTATAGGTCATTTAAACTTCTGTTTATGACTATTGTTTAATTTATGCAAATTTTAGTGTTCAAAATGGGAAAACGAAACTTAACATAATATATATTAATTTATTTTATTTTATAAAGGAAATTAAAAAATAGTTCGGTTAATTCCTAGTTTCGGTATACGGTGACTTTTTTTGGTCGCCAAGATTTGGCGACATCGCGTGATGACGCCTGATTTTGCGAGACGGCATTCCAAAAGACGAAGTAAACAACGGTCGCCATAAAGATTGCTCGGGAGTATAGTGCTACATGGTTGCCAGATTGGAATTATTTATCGCCCTTTTTCTGTCGCCAAAAATCACAAAAAGTCGCCGTATACACCGAAACTAGGAATTAACCAATAGGGTTAATTCCTATTAACCAATAGGGTTAATTCCTATTGCTTTTAAGAATTAAAAAAAGTAAACAAACAACCTATCAAATATTACATATTTCTCGAAGAGCAATATATTTTTATGTTTAGTTGGAAAAGTGGTTGGATACATTTTATTAATATAAGAAACATATTACTAAATAAAAAAGGGAAATTAATTACATTATTTTTTATATTCTAATGGGGTTTTTTTTTTTTTTTGGGGGGGGGGGACTAAAATTAATGGATATGTATTGAAAATTTAGGAAAGGATTTTGGAACCTTTTAGTAAGTATTATACACTGCTATCTGGGCATTAGTAACATAAACATTTATACCCAGAAGGAAGCCATAAAATTCATTAATTTAATTAATTTTTATTTTCAATTAATGGTTATTTTACAATGAAAGTTTTCTAATTGTCTAAAATTGTTCTCATTTGAAATAAAACCTGGGTAACATTTTAACCCAACAGTGTTATACCAGGTTAAATCTAAAAAAGCCCAATTAAACCCACCAGGGCTGGGCTTTTTTTTAAAAATAACCTTTAAAAAAAAAAAAAACCCTGACCTCAGGAGGAATAAACACTGTAGAAGATTACTTGAATTGCTTTTTATTTGAATTATTTATTATTTTATCTATAGGATTTACTTAATTTTGTTTTTTTGTCTTTTACAGATTTCTCAAAACGTCCACATTTTGGTCCGAACAAATCTGCCGACATTTGATTAGCTAGTCCTAGTTGGCAAATAAGATTGCCCGTGACTTTTTGAAAAACTTGAATCAACACAGTTGACACTCGTTTCAGCAGAGTTGGCAAGTTATTTTTTTTTAAGAAAACAACAAAAGTTTTCTTTGAACTTTTTGCATTTAACAACGCGCGTTTAAGTTTCTCATTTGAAACTATTTCATTTTCTTTGCATTTTTATATTTTCTTAATTTTAATTTGATTTTAATGTTGTACTATGTTAAGGTTGTATGACCAGAATAGGTCAACTGAATGCTATATATTTCCATTTTTATACTATTTGAATAGTTGTAACAATTTGAATTATACTATTGAATTGTTAAACTTTAATGAATGCCATTTTTTAAAGTTTTTTTTTATTTTGTTACTGTTAACATTCCTTGTGGCATTTCCAATTGTTTTAAAATGTTTCATTTACTTGTATTATTTTGAAGTGTTTATTTTTGTTGTAGTATTATTTTGAAATTTTCTTTTCTTAATATTATGTTATATTTTTGTCTTGCAATAGCATGGGATGCCAACGGTTGACCAATAGGATGTTTTAAATTCTTATTTTTAAAGTTTTTTTTCTCAATATTGTCAATGAACTGGTTTTCTTGGTCGAGAGGTGGCCATCTCTCGATTTTGGAACCAAGTATATATGTGCATTAATTGTTACAAATAACTAATATTGCAATAAATTTTTACTCTGATGTTAATTTAAGTAGTCAAAATATAAATAAATAATTATAATTAAGAAATATAATTAAAAATAATTTCAGAATATTCAAAAATAATTCATTAAGCACATTATGCGTTGCAATATAGATGTAGTAATTATTATTAGCATATTAATTTGGAACTCCTATTAATGAAATAAATAAAAACTAATAATTTTAAATAATTTAAAAATTATTGAAAAAAAATCCATTGATTGAATTTTGACTAACTAAACAATTTCATAAGTCGAAAATATCCTCTCCACTTTATATATGTTGTTATTATTATTAGTGATGTTGAAATTATTTGAGTTGTTTTTTTTTAGAAGTAAAACCAATTTACAAAAAAAATGGAACACTAAAAAAGTTAAATAAATAAAGAATTTAAATTATAGGTAAATATTTTTTAAAAAAATTGAAAAACACAAAAAAACCAATTGGTTTAACCCTGCTATAAGCAACAAAAAAAGTTAGATTAGTTAGTTAACATTGAAACCAGTGACTTTTATATTGTATTAAAATGTGCAATTGTAATAAAATTTCTTTAAAAGTCAGCGTCTTTTTTTCTCTGTCCCTCTTCTTTTTACAAAATCTTTTCTTTCTAGGAAACTCTAATTGCAGGAAATTATAACTGCTTATGTGATTTAACCGTCTCCTCCCATATCATGTCCCAACAGTAATGCTAAAATATACAACATTATTTCTACAAAATCATAAGTGCAGGTTTAAATTAGTACTATTTATATAACAATTGTTCAAAACCAAATTTATCAAGATATACAACTCTTGAACTTACACATAAGATTTTGTAGAAAGTAATACTCAATCAAAAATTCATGTTTCCTACCATTTTTGACCTTGAAAACTGTTGGTATCAATTCTATTTTTCTAGTCTTGATTAAATTTTCGATATTTTAATCTTAAGTTTCAAATCCAACTAAAGATTAAAAGTGATATTGGAAAAATAATCAAGACTAGAAAAATAAAATAGCCCCCTATAAAAATAATAGGAATTTTTTTTAAGATTTTCCAATAATGTGCTCAAAAAAACGAAATTAAATTAAAATTATGTTAATGTAACGAAATTAAGTCTCAGGATTAACGAATCAAAATGACGAAAATTTTGTTATTTTGACGAAATTAAAATTTTATTTTCTTACTTTTTGACGAATTTCATTTCGTCAATTGTGGAATATGACGAAATTTATACTCAGCAGTAAGGAATCAAAATGACGAAAATTTCGTTATTTCGACGAAATTAAAATAACGAAATATTTTTTTTTTTTTGACGAAATTTATTTCGTCTAATAAATGACGAAATAAATTTCGTTAATTTGACGAAATGTTTACTCGGAGCATTTTTCACGAAACCATTTCGTCAAAAAAGACGAAAATTTCGTGAAATTTGAGCAATCGTTTCTGAGAGTGCGTTCCACTGAGCTCATAACGTGTAGTTGGTTGTTTTAAAAGTCCACCATGATTTGATTTAAAGTAGCCTTAGCTTATTGTACTGTACTGTGTTATAATTTTGCATTATAAAGATTATTTTAAAATAGTTCAATCTGAAAAAGATTTCAGGATTTTAGTTTCGATAAAATTCTTTTACTATTTTTTTTTAATTTTTAATTATAAATTGTTTCATATATATTTTACAAAATTTTCTCAATGAAGTTCATTTTTTAATATAAATTGACGTAAATATTTTAATACAAAGTTTGAAAAAAAATATGTAAGTAAACAAATTTGATTTTTTTTTTAAAAAATCACACTTTTTATATTAAATACTTGCACTACTATAAGACTACTGACTCTTTCATTATACTTTACCATTTTACCATTTGTTTACGATAGAAACAAGTGCCAAATTTATAATAATAAAAATGAAGTTTTGTGTGTTTATGTGTGTGTTTCTTATAAACTCATAAACTAGACATTTGTTTGACTTTGATTGTTTGATTTTGTTTGACATTTGTTTGATTTTGATTGGTCCTAGAAATAATGGAAAACTTTTAGTTCTTCCGTAAATTGTACATCGCTCATTCCTCATTTAGACATTCAGTTGTAACGTTTCAATTCTTCTTACTTCTTCGCTGCTCAGCGTTTATTGAAATCCGCTGCTGCTTTTAAATAATTATATGCTATATCGAATATTTCTTTTTATAATTGCGTGAAAAAAATCCGATGTTTACAGTATAATTTTAATATCAGACGCGTGCGAAAAGTTAAACTTTTTAGAAACAGTGATGAAAAATTACTTTTTTTCACCCAAAAGCAGTGAAAAAAAGTACTTATTTTTCACTCTTTTCATGAGATGCCAATATTTCAAGTAAAATTTCTATTTCATAATATTCATAAAATCCAGAAATTTATTGATCTGCTTTATTTATAAATATTATGCGCGTGAATGTTATTATTATTTATTTTTTTATTTTTGAATCAGTATACATGTTCAAATGTTTGACTTTGGGAACTAAAAAAATTGTTTGCTTTTTGTAGTTCCAGAGATTTATCGATGCCATAGATATCATAATTAAAGTATTAGATTGGCTGGTCACGTGACCTTAAATGCTAACGACAGGACGCGCATGGAGGCCAAATTGGTGGGCATAATTGCCAATGTTGCTGCCACTTTTAGGAGAAAAATACTACAAAAAAATACCATTTAATTCAAAAATGACAAAAAAAAACAAGAAAGGGATTTAAAGTCACTAAAAAGATTCCAAAATAAAGCTAGTATTTTTACGATATTTTTTGTAATTTTAGAATAATTCTAAAATAAATTCTAAAATTAAGTTAAAAGTTTAGTTATAAAGTTTAAATAGTATATTAGTATTTTAGAATAATTCTAAAATTACAAAAAAAATATCGTAAAAATACTAGCTTCATTTTGGAATCTTTTTATTTGTTGATTTGTTTTATATTGATTTGTTTCACGTAATTATAAAAAATAGTGTATAAAAAAAGTGTGAAAAGTAAACTTTTTAAAACACGTGTCATTATTTCACTCGCTCGTGAAATAAAATCCACTAGTTTTAAAAAGTGTTACTTTTTACACTTGTTGCATAAATAACATGTTTTTGTAAACAACAACTTAGTGTTTTGCTTATATTTCTGTGATGGTAGCTTGTTTTGCAGTAAGACTTTTAGCATTATTAATTCGTAAATTTTCAGATAGGTTATGTTTAATTTATTATTCAAACACATACCTTGATGTTTGATTCTGGAAAATTTAGTAATCTTTTGTCCCAACTGGTGGGAACTATCCAGTTTCAAAATCGAAGAAAAATTAACGAAATTTTCAATAAGTATCATGGCTTTTTTTATTTAAATAAAAACTGTCGAATCAAAAACTAGCTATTTGTATTTGTTTTTCATTCCTATCTCCAAGCAAATAATTTGTTTGACGCATATTTCATTCATCAGTAATATAACAGATGCACATCACATAACTAGTGTGATAAAATTTGCTTACTTCCTCATTTGAGGAAAGTCAATGAAATGTAACATTCTCAAACCTATGTTGATTTATTACTGAAAAGGATCTAAATAAAGAGAAGCTCCCTAGAATCTGTTTGATAACAGGTAACACGACACCTCCCTGCAAAAACTGGGTGGGAATCTGGCCTTGAAATGCAGAATTAATTTGACTTTTTTAACCATCAGTTTTATTGTAATCATTATTTCTTTCATTATAAGATAAAACTTTTTCTTATTTATATGTAACGGCTGCGAATTGTATAAGTTTTGCACCACCATTGATAGAAATTTTTATTTGCTGTCATCATTTTTCATTTTTAGTGACACAACAAGTTTTTAGTTTACAACTTTAATAACTTGTATAATTTATCTTTAGGCTAGTCTCTTAATATAGTAAAAAAATGCATTTACAATAGAAAATTAATTTAAAAATCAATTTTAATTAAAATAATTTTTAATAAAAAAAAGTGCCTGATCCTTAAAAAACATCATGCACTACCATATGCAAAAAAACTGTTAGTTGATAAACTAATCTAATCGATACTAATTCGATAACTAATCATACGATAAAAAATAATTTGGTTAAGCTTATTACAAATTATTAAGCTAATTTACAAAGTTATTCAGCTTAATTTTCAAAGGTTGAAGCACGCTTTTCTACAAGGCATTGTTGGAAAACATGCCCCGCCGTCATATTTTGACTTTAATAGTACCTTGACGAGTATAATTTTAAATAATTTTGAAAACGAATGTATAGGTTAAGGTTATGTAGAGAGAAGAGCCACCTTTTAGAATACGCAATAATGAAACTGTAAGTTTAATAAAAGTACTTTTGGTTTAGGTTTGAATGTGCGCATGAAAATTCACCTAACGTTGAAAAATTTCAAAAACAGTTGTAACGAAAATATTACAACACCAACTGAGCAAAAATTTTTGTGCGTGACATAAAACGGGTTGTTTCATAAACCAAGCAGCCATTTGGCGCCTCCTAAAAGCTCATTTCTTGTATAAGGCCTGGTGGAAAACTTACCCCATGGGAAAACTAGCCCCGTCTCCCCTAACTAAATATACTGTATTATTCTGATGTTTATTAATGTCGTTTAAAATTATATGTTCTGTGCTAGTGTATTTAATTTGCTAAATTTCCAACTTCGAGGTGGTGGGGGGCCCCAAATGTCAAGTGCCTAGGGGCCCTGGGTCTTTAAATCCGGCACTGCTTAGACATCTCATTTTCGAATACCAAAACAAAAGTAGTTCCAGACAACAACAAAAAATTTAAACAGACCGTTGGATCTGTTGCCACGACGTGAAACAACCCCATTTAAATCACCTGATTTATTGTACCGAAATTAAATTATAAGCTTCTAATATTAAATTAAGTTATAAAAAGATAGATTAGTGTAAAGATAAGTTTAACATTTCTTTAAGTTGTAAACATTTAAATAATAAAAAAACTAATACAAACTAACTAAATACAAAACTATTTGCACTAAAAATATTTTATAAGAAATAAGTGTATACAATTACATTTGAAACAAGCATTAACAAAATATTTCATGAAAGTAAAAAGAAAAAATGGTTACGCGCCAGGCTCAGAGCGCTCTATAGGACGGGATTAGAGAGAAAACCAAATACGACAAGGGGTGACATCTGACCCCTTGACCTCCCGTGGATCCGCGACTGTTCTGAGATTATCCTCTCCTCTGTAGGAGACTGGATGTGGGGGGGGGAGGGGGGGAATTCCCCCTGAGTCGGTCATTTGAGACGTCAAGACAAAACAGGACACCACTTGTTGGTAGAGCTTAGGGGGAAGGGGGGGCGTCATACCCCTATTTCCAGCTAACTGTATTGATAGGCTAGAGTTTTAGCCGTGGCCCCGCCCCCAGAGTTGCCACTATTTTAGGGTTTTGAAGGAAGCTAAGAAATCGTGAGGGTAGCCGAAAGCCTTAAGCTTTCAGTCCTTCTAACAGGTTACCACAAATAAGTGATTGCACATTTTGGCTTGTATGCAGCATCACTTGGCTGTATCATGTGTACTTTGACATTGACTGACCAAATAATTAGTGTAGTTGACGATATTTTTTTTTTTTAAAAAGTAACGTATTTGCGTTCACAAGAGCACATTGTTTGAAGTCAGCCATTTTTAAAAATCTGGATTAATTAACCAGTTTAAATAAAAGTTAAAAGTAAAGCAATTTATCAATGAAGGAAATATACGAATTTCAGGGGAAAACTATATATAACTGAATTACTGCTCAAGTTAATTATTTAATAATAAAAAAGAATGCACAAATCCGTGCATAAAATCATGATTTCTATACATTATATGATTTTTCAAAGTTTCAATTAGTATGGGTTTAAGTTATGCGCTCAAAAGTAATCTTGAATAGGTTAATATTTTTAAATCTATCGATAATTACTGGTGAACTTGTTTTGTTAAATAATTCATACATTTTTAATTACATTTTTTTCAGCTTGTTTTGTGGGCAAACGAAGTATAATCTTTTTGTCCTGGGAACGCCAAAAAATAAGTTTAGATAACTTTTTTTGAAGCTAACAAAATATTGCTATAATATTTTTTAATGCTGAACTCGAATTCGGTTTTTGCTTCGAGCTACACTCAATAATGCCTTCACCTTTTTTTTTTTTGAATTAAAGAATTTGTATTTAACTTTTTTTCTGGAGCTCAAAATATTTTATAATATAGTATTTTTTTAAGTTAGGTTAGTTTGAATTATCGTTGCACTAGAGCTACAAGAGGGCTATTGGCGACGGGCGTTGCAAATTAAAACCACGGTCAAGTGACGAGCCTACACCCGAGTAGGCACCCAACGCAAACGTTAAGGGCGACATTGTACGCAGCGTAGGGACTTTGAATCATATTTAACGTGCACTACCTCTAGTCGGTTATATTCGTCGGACATGTAGTTGTACGGGCCGTTTATATTTGCCCAGTCCCGAAACTGGGACCTGCCACATGCGAGGCGAACACCTTGACCGACTGGGCTCCCCAAACTCTCTACATTTTTTTAAAAATAGTTTTCATTGACCTTTAAGATGTAGAATAAAGTATACTTCTCTGTAATAGATTTAGGCATTTTTTTTAACAAAGAAAATTAAGTTTTTCGGAATATTGGTTTATTTGGCATTAAAAATTTAAAATATTCCATTTCAAGTTTTAAACTTTACCGGTAGCACCTTTAATAGAAATTCGGTATGACAAAGCTTATAGTATATAATAGTAAAATTCATTATGGTATTAATTACCGTTATATAAAAAAGAGCTACAAAATAGGATTAGCCATCATTCGATCTGAATAATCCTTTCCAAATATGTGGACAAACGTCATCAATACATAAGCTAAGAAATCAGTAACTTATATCTGTTTTTACCTTTTTTTTGCATGCATTATGTTTATTCCTTTTTTTGTAATTCAACGATTCATTTCAAAGTAATGCAAGCGTAAAATTAAAAATAAATCTCCCACTTAATGTTAGCAATGATATTATTCAGTCTTTAATATGTAAACAAAGCGTTTAATTTTCTGTAAACTTTTACAATTAATATAGCTTCCACACTAAGTTTATAACGCAAAAGGCTATGTCCATCTGTCTGTCCGTCACCCACTTTCATAGCCCAAACTACAAATGCTACAGACAAGTTTGACATATAAAAAAAATCTGCGCATTGAAATGTTCAGGAAAAAAATTTGAATTCGAAGTAACTTCAGTGAGCATATTTGACACCATTTTCATGAATGGTAATAATTACAGCGTTATGGTTTTCATTTTTGGTTTTTCTGGAATTACATTTGGTTGGGTGATAATTTGATCTAATTATTTTAATTTAAGATAAAAAAATATTAGAAGTGCTAAGTAATTTTGTACAAACATTTCCATCATTAAAAAAAAACCTTAATGCTAATTTAAGGTGCATAAGAAGTCCATTTTATTGAAATTAAATCAACATTGCCACTTCTAATATAACAATCGTACGAGAAACTTTATTTATATTAAATAGAGAGGAATTAAAGGAAATTAATTTATGTGATATAAATCAGTTTGAAGTGATGTTTTAGTATACTCTTTTTATGGTTAATTATTTTTTATGTATGTAATAAGAAAGATGCAAAAAGAGTAAATTTTTTTTTCATAAAAAAAATCTGCAAAGTTTCGCTTCTATTTTTAAAACATCATTTTTACTAAATATTTTTCTTCGAACTCCAAATTAGTTTAACAAACGATAAATATTAATCAAATTCGGGAAATAAATTTAATGAAAATGGGTTATTTGGCGACTAAAAGTTGTTAATGGGTTGTTTTATTTAAAAAAGTTGTAAAAAAGCTTGTTTTATTTAAATTTGTTACTTGTGACTAGGAGAAAGAAAAAAATTGTACGTTTTTATATTAATGCTAAACTTTTAACTATTATTTCCATTCATAATTATCGGATTCTTGCACATTGTATTTTTTTTGGTTAATGGTTGTGAGAACTAAGTAAATATTTTTCCCACACGAATTCTTTACTAGAAAAAGATAGCAGTTAGAGAATTGCAAGTTCTGCACATGTCTTCTCCGTTGTACAAAGAATAAAAGGAGACGCTTGGAGCTGAAGTTGCACCAAGAAAGATGTTACCTATTGTATAGCGTCGTCTTTTGTCACTTTGTGTCTTTTGCCTGTATATATTCTCACTCTACGGCTAACATGTGGCCTGCAGCCTTACACACACAACAATGGACGTCTACTTCTTAAAAGCAGTTAGTCAGAACATTCGCTTTTTGTAAATTTAATTAGTTTAGTGTTTAACTGTCAATAAATCTATTATATTTTGTTCTCATTTTAATTGTACGTGTTGTTTGTTATGTATTTGTAAATTGATTCAGTTATTGCTTAAATGTAAATAAATCTCTAGTATTTTGTTCTAATTTTAATTGTATGTGTTGTATATGTTGTACGTATTTGTAAATTGATAAGGTTATTGTTTAAATGTAAAATGAATATCTTGTATTTTGTTGTTTTAATAATTTTAATTGTATGTTGTATATGTTTTGTACGTATTTGTAAATTGATACGGTTATTGTTTAAATGTAAATAAATCTCTTGTATTTTGTATTAATTTGAATTTTCCTTTTAATTTAATTTAATGTAGTACAGCTGGGGAAAAAGACGCTCCACCCCTCTTTACTCGGCTGATATTGGTCAAAGGTGTCATTTTTCAAGAAAAGGTGTAAGAAATCGATTAATGAATCATCAAAAATTGTATAAGGGGTCGTCTACACATTAAAATGAGTACCAACTTTGGCAGCAACTAAGACTGTGGGCACTAATCATTTTAAATAATCAATGTGGCAACAATAAAACGTACTAAAAACCGAACTTCAATAATATTTATGGGTATTTAATTTTAATATTAAACACACTTTTTGAAATTGTAATAGAAACAGCATCATACATTCAAAAACATAGTAATCAAAGTAAGTTAATGTTTATTACACATACAAAATACATTCTATACACTTGAAACAAGAAGTTTTTTTAGATATATGACAGACATCTATAATTTGAATAAACGTTTACCAATAAACGCTTTTCAACCACCAAACGATAATGTAAGCTATGATCAAATTCACCAAGTAATCTTTTAAACGGTCTTGTGAACTTTTTATTTTCATTTTTTTAAACAAAAACTCGGCAAGTAATTGTTCTCGAATTAAAAATTAAAAATCGGGATTTTGGTTTTACTAGATCAACCGAAACGTAAATTGCAAGAAAAAATATATGCTTATAAAATATTTTATAAACAACGAAGTGAATTTTTTGTGAAGTTCAGAACAAAAAGTTGCTGTAGAGCTTAGTAGGTTTAGGCGCTCGCCTTGCATGCGGAAGGTCCCAGGTTCGGGTCCGGGCATCTCCAAAATAACTGCAGATCTATAAACGGCCCGTGCAGCCCAAAATGTCCGACGAATAATAACCCGTGTAAAAGGAGTGCACGTTAAATCTGCTTCAAAATCCCATCGCTGCGTACGATGTCACCCTGAACGGTTGCGTTGGGTGCATGTGGTTCGAAATTACGACCCTTGTCGCCAACAGCCCTCGTGTAGCTCTAGTGTGACGATAATTCAAAAGCTAACCTAATCAGAACAAAATGATTTCTTCGTTTGTCCGCAAAAACAAGCTGAAAAACATATAGTTAAAAATTTATGAATTATAACACAAAACAAGTTCATTAGTAATTTTTTATTGCTTTAAAAATATTAACTTAAAATTCTCAAATCACGATTTTATGCATGTATTGGGCTATTTTTTTAAATTAAATAATGAACTTGAGCATTAAATTTACTTATAGTTGTAATCTAAAATTCATAATTTCTTTCGTTGATAAATTGTTTTATTTAAACTAGTTAATTAATTCAGATTTTTAAAAATAGCTGACTTCAAGCAATGTGCTCTTGTGGATGATGCATTAGTTTTTCAATAAAATATATATTTATATATTTATTATTATGACACACAAACAGATTTACACCCAATTATAAGACTGAGATAAGTACAATTTACAACCAAGTCTTACCCGGGAATCGAACCTAGACCCCAGTCCCGAGCTATAACTGTTACACTACGAGGGCGACAAATACATAATGTGTATATAAATATCGACACCTAGTTTAATTATTTGGTTAAAGTACACTACAAACCAAAATTTGCCATCTTTGCTGCATTTCTATTGCGAGGGACTGCACCTTATCTGGTTTTCACTACCTAGGGGGAAATCGGTAAAGCACCGACGCGACAAGTGTACTGACAAAGGAGCGAGGTGACCCCAGTTGGTCTCAGCGATCAATCAATAAGTGTCATGCACTCCCCCCCTCCGCATTGGGTGTGTGTCTGTGTGACATTTACTGTTTCGAAACGAGGGTTTGTAATAGTAAGTGCCATCAACAATTGTTTCTACACAAGATTTGCAAACATTAAAAAAACAAAGTCGCACACAGCTATCCAGCTATAATTTAAACTTTTAAATCCCAACATAAACTATATTCAAACAGCGATTTAAATGTTTTGAAATTAAATTTCAATGCTAATCCAATAGGGAATTTGTCGACAGACAGTACAGACAGGTGGACAAAAAGTATGAAAATTGGGTCTCTGGTCTCTAATGGGAAATTCGCTGACAGACACTAGGTACACAGATGTCCGTCCGAACGTATAGACAGACGGACAAAAGTATGAAAGTTGGGTCGCAGATATCATAACTTTCTAACAGAAAAAATTAATACATTATTACATCGCGATTATTACTTCACCCCCTTGTGTACGGCCATGCCACAATCCTAATTTCTATTCGCAACCCTTCTAAACCGTCATTAACGACGTTAATAAACAATGCATCTCAATAATTATGAGTTTATTCTAATTATGCTTTTTTTTCCTGTGCTTTTTTTTCCACGTGCTTTTTTTTCCGATGCTTTTTTTTCCGCGTGCTTTTTTTTCCGTTGCTTTTTTTTCCGCGTGCTTTTTTTTCCGTTGCTTTTTTTTCCGTGCTTTTTTTTCCTGTGCTTTTTTTTTCCGTTGCTTTTTTTTCCGGGATTCGTGACAAAGTGCCCTTTCATCCAGGCTAATTTCCCGAATTTGTGTAACTTTACAATTTTTTGAAAATCGTCAAAAATGTATGTGAATGCAAATAAAAGCACATTTGAAAAATAATCCCGAAAAACATAACCAAAAATGTTCTCTTAATCATTTGCCCAAATGAACAATTTGAGACGGATTGTCGGAGTCGGAGCTTACAAAAGAAAGCTTCTTACCCTCACTTATTGGCAGTTAACCTATCGTAGGGTCATTATGTCCTAAGTTGCCGGCCCGGTGCAGTATTGTGTTGAGGTAGAGTCAGCAATGAAAGACGCCTTTCCAAAACAGATCACTCGGGTTGTCACACAAGATAGGTCACACAATTGTAGTATGTACATATTATTGTTTTTTTAAAAGTACATCTCCCAAAATAAGTCTTGTGGGTTTTTTTTTTCCTGGGAAGCTTTTTTTTTGTTTATGAAAACGTTCATTGATATCTATATGATCTACATTGATATCTATATGATATGATATGATGATCTATATAAAATTTAAAAATACCTAAAAATTTGCAATCCTAAACACCGTTATTGTCTTTTTCCGGGTGAGGCTTATCATTATAGCAAACTTTGTGGATTTTTCAGTAATGGATATATTTT
Source organism: Oedothorax gibbosus (assembly GCA_019343175.1). NCBI lineage: Eukaryota > Metazoa > Arthropoda > Arachnida > Araneae > Linyphiidae > Oedothorax > Oedothorax gibbosus. Next base: position 24,621 of record JAFNEN010001334.1, read on the forward strand.
AAATGTGTGAATTTACCGCAGTTATTCATTTATTAGTACGAAACAAGCTAATCATAACTTTCAGGTGAATTTGACGTAATTTAATAAAAAATTGGTAACACTAAAAACAGTTATTATTTCTTTTATAAAAAAAAAATTTGCACCAAATTTAATTCGTCAAGGGAAAAATATAAAAGCCGAAAAAAGTTAAAATTGAAGCGTTGTAGGAAATGGTAAAGTCTTTTTTTAATTCACATTATCTCATTAAGAAGCACTATGTTATTATCAAGGTAATTGAATGCTAACCCATAAATAGTTAGCAAAAACCCAGACAAACAGAAGAAAAGTATCTAAATTTACTCATTAACGAAATACTTGTACTTTCGTAAGAAAAATCAAAACTTCGAAAAAAAATTAAATTCAAATTCACTAATTTATAAATTCGTACCAACATTTCAAAGAAATGAACAAAGATGACTTCGATATTTAATTAGAAACAACAATTTAAAGCCTGACAAACATCTATTTTCTTCGGCTGTATATATATAGCCATCGTAAATAAAACCATAAAATAAGTTACCAAAATTTAAGTTTATTTTCCGCCAATCTATACTTGGCACAAAATAAAATTCCAGCAACCATAAATTACTAACTGAGTAAATTGAGTTAGAACCTACCCCCCACTGGGTTGAGGGATCCTCGTTGACACTTAGCCCATCCCTCCAATTATCGCCACAGGAGGTCTGTGGGGGTAAGCACTATTGGCCAACCCGAGTATACTCGGGCTGGGCGCTAGGCGCACAAAAATATTCGCGAGTTAGCTCGGGCCTGGCGCTAGGCGCACAAAAATATTCGCGAGTAAACTCGGGTTGGGCGCTTGGAGGGTTAAAAATGGGGCAAAGGATGCATTCGATGCATCCTTTGCCCCATTTTTTTGGTAAAGTGTAAATGCCAACGTTGGTGCAGAGAAACAAGGAGACGACTCTTGAAACGCATGTACCACGAGATTGGTCATCAAAGTCTGGGGGAACTTTTACCGAGAACCAGAGATTCCATTAGAGTCTTGTCATCAGAGCATGATCCAAGTTTGGTAACCAGAGTTTTGGAAAGTGCCACCAGGCAATTGATACCAAGTTTAAAAACCATTGAGTAAGTAGTGTGCTAAAGACAACATGCTTGGCAGCTGGGGAAAAGTTTAAAAAAAATTTTTTAAAAAAATTTAATTTTTTTTTCTTTTTTTTTTCCTACTGGGTATATAAGCCTGCCACACTCTCCATGTTTCATACCACAAGAGTTTCCTATTTTTTGATTTCCTATTTTTTGATTTCCTTCATTGCTATTCATTCAAGATGTCGGTCGACTACGTTGCCACTTGCTCTTTTATGTGGATCAACAAAAAATGTTTGCCGTCCAAGATTGCTTTCGTGTCCGTCCACGAGCCTTCGGTTGTGTTCACCGTGGAACCAGACCCCAGCACTTGTTACTTTTCCATGCAAGATGTTTTATTGAACATGTCTTTGCCTGCCAACCCATTCGACGTGAAAGAGGAACCGGGCGAAGCTTTCGTCGTCCCCGTGTGGGACATGGATCGATACATCAGAGAGTTTCACACCAAGTATTTGGAACGTCAAGATATTTGGGAAAAGGGCATCGTTGGATGCCTGGACATTGCCACGTACAACTACCTGTTTTCCTTGCTTCCACTGGGCACTGTCAAGTATCTGGGAAACACTAATGTGTCACCCACCCTAGAAGCACAACATGCAGCTCAAGTCTAGTCAAACAACAACCCTGGCTGCTATGAAGTGTGTGAGGATGAATAAAGACAACAGCAGGAGGACTTGGAGTATGCAAGGTATACCACGTAGACTTTAAGAATAGGATTTAAATTTTTTTTTTTTTTCATGCTGCTTATATATATAGAGTCTTACCACCCTTTGCTTCCATTAGGTTTTGGTAAAGCCAATTGACTGTGACTTGAAAACTCTTCTGCCTTCAACCATGGATACTCCACTACGTTATTCACCAATCAGCTCTGCTTCATCGAGTGCATCATCATCACCGAGTCGTACTCCATCTCCACCACGTCTCCCGAGTTTGATAACATTTCCACCAGCTCCACTTTCCCCGTTGCCCCCGTCTCCCGTGCCGCATCGTTCATCATTGCAAGATCTACAATCTCCCATGCCTCCTCGTAGACAGTCTCCATCTCCCAAGGGCCACAGAGACCCGATGCAAGATCCTCGTACACAGTCTCCATCTCCCAGGCCCCACCCATCCCATCGGCGTACATGGTGGGGAACCGAACGTGCAAATTCTCCCCAGCCTCCCAGAAAATGTTCACCACCTTCACCAGATTGCCGTGCGTCTCTTAAGTGCTTTCCCCGATACCCATCTCGCCGTCGTCAACCACGTACCCACGTGCATGGTGGGGTACGTGCAGTGATATGTATTACGCCCAGTGGATTTACACTCACCAACGGATGTGTGTCCCGTGTTTTAGACGATGGCAGGTGGAGCGTAGTGTCGAATGCAGTGTTGCAAAGCATTCGAACCATGAAGGTTGGTGAACTGATTCACACAGATCGAGCAACTTATTATCGACTTCGACAAATGAGAGATACTTTGCCTGAAACTCATCGAAAGATAAACTTTTTCAAATTGGACAAACCGTTTAAAAAACATTGTGATATCTGTAAATCGGACCGTTGTCATCGCCATTGGGCTGTTCAAGGCATCTCTCGGGTGTTGCGTACGCCCATCGAAGCCATTCCTCATCGCTAATCATTTTTGTAATAAACAAGTTCTCATCATGTCGTTTCGTGTTTTTGAAAAAAAAATTACAGTGGTTATGGTGCTCGGACATTTTTTCGAGCGACTGTATATACACATATACACATATACACATACACACACATATATACACACAACATATACACACACATACACACACACATATACACACACATACACACACACATACACACACATACACACACATATACACACATATACACCATACACACATATACTACACACATATACATACACATATACACATACATACACATATACATACACATATACATACACATATACATACACATATACAATACACATATACATACACATATACATACACATAATATTACATATATATATACATATACATATGATTATACATATATATATACATATACATATATATAATACATATATATATACACATATATTACACATATATACACATAATATTACACATATATATACAAAATATATACACATATATATAACACATAATATATACATATATATACATTATACATATATATAACATTATATATATATACATATACATATATATATATAATATATATATATATATATAATATTATTATTTTTGAAAGGTGAAGACAGATAATATAGAGAATAATGCAGAGAAAATATAAAACTTAGAGACAAGTAAGAGTTAAACTTTACAATGCAAATATATCCGTTACGTTGGGAAAAGTGTGGTTACGATTTTTTAAAGAAAATATTACTAGTGTTAAGGTAACAGCAATTGATTTAAATGGAAATACACTTACAGTTATTAAAAAATATAAAGATTGGCTTGGTGTTTGTACAGGCAACATTAAAAAAGTCATTTCTGATATTACTACATACTTTCCAACTTGTGAAGTAAAGGCTATACAATTAACCAAAGAACCGTTTAAAAAAGTTCTGCCATATTTTAAAGAAAGATTAAATCGAGGAAAACTTTCCTATTCATCCAAACCTTTTTATAAAGTTTATACTAGTGCTCCTGTTGAAGATGTGGGAGAATTTTTCAACAAAAAAAAAGATTTCTTATTATTTAAAAGAGGATTGGTTAACTAGAATATATATTGATATTTGCAATAAATATAATTGTAGTGAATTTTATTACAAGTGGTATAAGGTAGATAATAATTTATCATTTTTATTAGACTCATTTGAAATTGATCTTAATTGTAGTTTAAAACCAAATATTACCATTGCTTCATTCGATTTGGAAACCGTTCCTTTAGACAAGGAAAATCGAGTACCAACGGGTCATGATATGACAGATCAAATTGTCATGATTAGTATAGTTAAATGGAATTCGAAAGATAAAATGAAAAAAAAATGTTTTATATTTAAATCCAATTTCGAAATCTTTTGGTTTTGACGACCCAACATATATAGAATATTTTAGTGAAAAGGACATGTTACTTGCATTTCATGATTTCATTAAAGATGCTCATGTACTAACGGGTTATAACATTAACAATTTTGATTTACCCTGCATTTTTTCTAGGTTAATTTGGTTAAATATGCGTAAACTTTTAAATGAATATACTTCTAAAAAAATTGGCAATTTTATTGTACCAACTTTTCAAAACAAACTAGTTATCGACATGTATAATTTTATTCAAATTTTTTCGAGTTATGATTTGCCTAGTTTTAAATTGGACGATGTTGCAAAATGTAAATTAAATCACAATAAAGTTCCCATAAAATCAATTTCAATCCATTCTTGGTATAACGAATGTAGAGATATTTCGCTATTTAAATCTACCAATGTATCCGAATGTTTTAATGCTTTAAAACCAAAACATGTTAAAGAATATGAATTTGGTACATTTCCAAAATGCATAGAGTATTGTTTGCAGGATTCAGTATTGGTATATAACCTTTTTAATCACGAAAAGGCACTTGATTTTTTAATTGAAAGATCTAATTTCGGAGCTATAAATATTGAACAGTCTCTTTATCAAGGAAATTCCAAGTATATATTTGAAATTTTCAAGACTTATGGAACTAGGTTAATTTTTTTATAAACACTAATCATTTTAAAAATACCGTTGAAGAAGATGGTCAAGTATTAAAATCTTTTATGGTAGGAAAAAAAGAATCAACATATCAAGGAGCTCTAAACTTTTGTACACCTGGGACATTTTTCAAAAACGTTTTTGTGTTTGATTTTATGAGTATGTACCCGTCTATTTTACTAAATCAAAATTTATGTTATGGCACATGTTCAATTTTGAATGTAGAAGATTATCTGACATTACCGCACGAAATTCGCAAGCAATGTGTAGCAGTGCCATATCGCACTCATAGTGAAAATGATTTTTTAATACACAACAAATTTCCCTTTGAGGTTAGGTCTGCACTATTAGTGCAGATTTAAACCAAATTTATCCTAAAAATGTTGATGGAAGTGAATATTTGCTAAAAAAAAACAATGTAGAGTATTATGCTAAAGATAAATCTGAAACTGGTATTTACCCCAAAACTAAGTATGGTGTGGATTACATGAATACTAATTTAGGAAAGATAAAATTATCTAATGGTAAAACTAAAGCACTCATTGGACCTGATCAAAGACCCATTTATCAAAAATTGGGTAAAAATGAAGTTTATCCCAGAGATGATGATGGTAATTCCTATTTTTATAAAAACAGAAAAGGTGAAGTTTATGCAAAAAAAAAGTGGGGATGAATTTTATCCACAACCTGTATCAATTGCAAAAAATAAGGAGAATCAATTGTATTATGCTGTTGACAGGAATAATTCTATTATTTATCCGACAAATGAAAATGGAGAGTACTATATTGAAACATTAAAAGGTAGTTATCATTTGTTAAAATCAAATGATAGATTTATTGCATAAGCAAGACAAGGAGCAAAACAAATTTACTCCACCAAAAAAAATCATTCTAGAATAACTGAACATGTTATAGATGTATATGCAACCATAAATATAAATGGAACTGAATGTGAATACTACCCTAAAGATTCTGATTTTAATGAATATGTATATAATGGAATTTTTATTGAAAAGGAAGGTTATCCCATAACTTAAGATGGATATATTGTTATTCCAAACATTGATAATAAACCAAAATTTATTGAAAATAAAAATATGCAATATACAAAACTACTGTATCGTCCAGACTTTAAATCATATGATTTTTTGACAAATGTCTTATCCAGTCAAAAAGGAATTGGTAGAAATGTTTTGTATAAAACTTTAAATCTAACAACATCAAAATTAACAATCTTGCATTACATCATTGCATTACTTATTATTATAAACCTTATACTTTTAGCAAGACTATAAGTATCTATTTTCAGATATTGGTTTAAAAAAATGAGGTTTGGGATCTTCTTCAATCTCTGGAAATTCTAAATCCCAAAATCCTTCGGAGGGCCAGGATCAGTTCGGTGACGTGAATCTAATTTTAATCTTTTTCAATTCATCTGGTTTTAAATTTAGTGTATCATAGTATTTTTTACACATTGGACAGTGATTCCCAGGTAGTTTTTTTTCTTTCATCAACCTTTCTAGGAGCTTTTTTAACGTGTTTATACATTGTCTTGTATAATAAAACATATTTACTTATATTCTTTATAAAAATAAAATAATATAATAAAAATAAAATAAAAATATAATAAAAATAAAAATTACCTGGGTCCACTTATATGTAACGTTTGTCGTTGAACTGAAATCCCATTAGTTAAGCAAGCCATTTTATATCAAACTTGATTTATTCAGCAAGTCATTTTATGTGAAACTTGGTTTTTTCCTTCACGTGCCAAGTGCGTGTTATCAAGGTTGGCTAGGGTTCATATTAATTCAGCAAGTCATTTTATGTGAAACTTGGTTTTTTCCTTCACGTGCCAAGTGCGTGTTATCAAGGTTGGCTACGGTTCATAGTCACATCTTCATGGTATTCAAGTTTTGATTGGTCTAGCTATTTCAGCCAAAGATATAAAAGGAGATACTTTGTTGGACGTACGATATAACATCATGGCGAATCAAGTTAAAGTAACGGTGTGGTCGTCTGACCAAGTAGAACCAATAATGCCGCTTTTAATAAAATTAACGTTAGAAAACGAAATTATTTTATTAGAAAGAGCAGAAGGTGAAAGTACTCCTCTTGAGGAGGGAATCATATTTAACAAAGGAATCCATTATTGGATAAATAAAAATAGTTTTATGGAGGACTGCTCAAAAATTTCTTGGTGTGGTCGTCTGACCCAATAGAACCTATAGTGTCGGTTATAATAAAACTAACTTTAGAAAACGACATTATTTTACTTGAAAGAGCAAACGGTGATAGTACTCCTTACAATGAAGGATATATATTTAAAGATGGTATACATTATTGGATAAATGATAAAAGTTATATGGAGGATTGCTCCAAAATATTAAAAAATTATTTTAAAAAAATGATTGTCATCTGCAATGACATTTACACTTATAATTTAATAAAAAAATTTCCTATGTGTGATTTTACATTAATGACAACATATTGATTCTATGAAGAATACTTTGGTAAGTTCAAAAGTCTTTTATACATTTTTTTAAATAATATTTCAAAAAGTTTTTTATTTTAAAAATTTTATATTTCCAGCCACTGACCCGTCACCTGACTGTGCTTCTGGATTATGATACCTGTCACCAATAGCCCTCATGCAACGAAATTCAACCTAAACTAAAGTCCTGCCATTAACAAGAAGAACCTTTCCTGACCTGTGACTATGCTTCTAAATTATGACGCCCTCGTACAATAGCCCTCATGCAACGAAATTCAACCTAAACTAAAGTCCTGCCATTAACAAGAAGAACCTTTCCTGACCTGTGACTATGCTTCTAAATTATGACGCCCTCGTACAATAGCCCTCATGCAACGAAATTCAACCTAAACTAAAGTCCTGCCATTAACAAGAAGAACCTTTCCTGACCTGTGACTATGCTTCTAAATTATGACGCCCTCGTACAATAGCCCTCATGCAACGAAATTCAACCTAAACTAAAGTCCTGCCATTAACAAGAATCAAAGTACCACCTCATTGCATTGTATAATAGCAAACATGTGTTTTAAATGCAAAAATAAAATTATTTAGTAAAGATGTTATTATTAGCATTATTATGTATTTTATTGTTTTTATATCATCGACATTTTATATACAAAGCTCATTTAAAGCTTACTTTAAAAACTTTACATTATGAAATTGGTCCTTTGGAATGGCAAAATTATCTAATATACCAAAAAATAAAATAAGCATGGAATTTATTTTAGGAGTTTTATCTTGTGTTTTTATATATACTTTATTAATTATAATCATATGTTTAGTCATTACTCAGAGTTGGATATTTTTTATTTTTATAATTTTAAATATAATAGTTTTTATTGTACTTGGAATATTATATCTTAAAAAATCATTATTAATTCAATTAATTGGTAAACCACTAGCAAATTTTTTAAATAAAGATACAATGAAAAATTTATTTTGTAAAGTTAAAGATTGGATTTAATAATCATTAATGTTAAAAGTATATTAATAATCATTAATGTTAAAAGTATTAAAAAAACAACAATATTTTTACAATATTTCGGTCTGACTAGGAAGTGTTCTAGATTTTTTTATGTAAATTTTATCTTATTCCTGTCAAATCATACTTCTGGGACAAGTTTCCTTTTATTATTAAGAAAAATTATTTTGGTTAGCAAATCAGGTCGGCTCTTTGCGGAAGTTACATTCCAAATTAACAACGTTGAAAAAGGGGTCGGTTATCCCCTATATAAGCCGCTGTAAACTCTAAAACCTTATCACTTTTTCGTGTGAAAATATACATGGTAAGTCTGTTACTTTTCATAGATTTTTTTTTAAATTTTTCACGTAGTAGTTTTTTTATAGACGGAAAATCTTGAATATTTTCCATTTTGGTTAATGGAAATTATATCCTGCCCTTCCTTTTAAAAAAGTTTTGCTAAAAAATAATTCTCCAGGAATTGACGGAAATTCTGTATTTTAAAAAAAAATGTATTTTATTAACTAAATAACAGCCTAAAAAAGAACAATGTTATTTTCTCTTTGTTCTGATTTCATTAGATTTTAATTGTTTTTTAATATTTAAAACAGGTTTTAGTCATGTTTATTGACACAAAAATCTTTTTTTTTCAAAGATGTCACTAAATAGGTTATTCCGCTAAGCTCTTCAAGTGTAATCGAACAGCCATAAATCAGTGTCAACACTGAAATCATTTTTCTCAGCAAATATAAAAGCGAGAAACACAAACGCAAATCGTTCATTCTCTCAGCATGTATCCGACGGATAGACATAGAGACGCTGCCATTGCAATGGAGCCTCGCGCTGCCGGGTTATTAAACGAGGCATGTGCTATTTTGCATTGGGTTCCCCAGCCTGAAAATGTGGTAGATGGTAACATGAATTATGGCATCGCTATTCAAGAGTTGTTGATAGCAATGTTTGGCTCCTCCGAGCAGGAAGACGTGCGCGATTTTAATAAAGTCGCATTTTGGCAAATCGAAGCCGTGCTGGCGGATCAGCATCTGGATCCTTGTCTGGCCTACCATCCGGACAAGTGCTTCAGACATGCTATATACCTAGAGGTGTGTGTCCCTCTAGTGTATGAGCTCATAATAGAAAAGTGGCACATGTTCATGCCGCCTATGGTTGGATTTTGCATGTTGGGTGAATTGTTGATGAAATCCGTCTACAGTTTCCCATTTCCACCGCTCTATTATGAGGCCCCAGTGACGTGCGATGGGGGTTGTGGGCAAAAAGTCTTTTTGCAGAGGAGGACGCATAGAAGATTTGTCTACCACATGACGGGGTGTTATTCTCCTCCTGATGATGAGTATACTTCTCCTGACGATAGCGAATAAGAGAGAGGGAGAGACTCGTAAAGACTCTCCCATAAAATGGGACTTTATGTCCCATTTTTTCCTGTTCGAGGAATGACCAAGGTTGGTATAAACAATAGCCTCACTTGCTATAGATCAAATGGCAGCACCAAAAAGACTAAGCTCTTCAAGTGTAATCGAACAGCCATAAATCAGTGTCAACACTGAAATCATTTTAATATGTAATAAACAGATGGCAGCACCACAGTTTATTTTTCAACTTCAAAGGTTTATTAATAAAATATTAATACAATATGTATTAGTCAGTAGTGTATTCGTTAGATGGCAGCACCAAAAAGACTTTTGTTATATTTTAACTAAAAGTATAAAAAGTATCTGTGAAGTTCTATCTTATCTGTGTTGTGTTTAATTTTTAGATATACCTGTTTTTTTATTTTATTTTTAGATGGGAGATAGATTAGTCGCGTGCCCCTTTGATGTGTGCCACAAAGTTAGGGAATCAAGAATGGCGATACACGTTGTAAAAGCACATAGAGTAAGTCGAATTCGAATTCTTTTCTGAAATTTTCAATGTATTCTAATTCCGATGCGCTGAATTTTTTGACGTATCACACCTGTCCGTAGCATTTGTAGTTCGGGTATGAAAGTGGGTGACGGACAGACAGACAGACTGAACGATTTTAATACCTTCCACGTTTTACGTTATAAACGTAGTGTGGAAGCTAAAACTAAACAAGTAGGTTTGTAACAGAATCTGTCACTTAACCCGCTTCCACACAACAGTTGTGTTTAACAGGTCAAAAGGTGCCAAACACAACATTAATTCTATATTAAACATTTACATGCTAAATTTGGCTAGTTTCATTTATTTTATTTCGAAAATTCAAAAATTATTACTTATCGTTTGCAAAAATTAAATTATATTTCAAAGAATAAATATGTCATATTCCTCGCTTTTAAATAGAATTAAAATATTTCATATCAACATACAAAGAATCTCGTAGTGAAATAT
>JAFNEN010001335.1:0-35180 GCA_019343175.1 Oedothorax gibbosus
AAATTTATGTTAATAGAGGAATACATTATTCAAAATACATACAATATATAAACGTTCGTGATTGAATGTCAATTAATTTAACGAATATACAAACACGAACGATTTTCAATTAAGAAAAAAATAACGCAATTTATTTTTAAACAACACCAACTCAATTCAACAAACAATATACTTATTAATAAGCAGAATAACATATCATTTTAACCCTAGGTATTGCATCAATTACAATACCCTAAAACCATAAAACACACGCATGTAACCTACACTCGGGGACAACCTAACTTGGGTAACAACAAATAGTAAAAAGGCAGAGGGAAAAGCGTGGTGCTATGATACAAGGCAATAAATCACATCGCAACCTCGCCGATTCAAACGAATCAAGAAAAAAGTTTCAATCAGACGTCTAGTTTGGCGCCGACATAGCTTCATTTGGCCTATTGTAAATTAATGGTATTATAAAAAAAATTCTTGATGCGCAATAAGGCGCTTTTTTTTAAAGCAAGGTGCCAAATACAAAGAAATATAATTGTTAATAATAAAAAATATTTAAATTGTTCAAATTCTTAATTCTAAAAAGGTTTAATCTTTTCCTGTTTTCTTCACTCCCAGTATTGATTTAATATTTTTTGATAAATTAATTTATAAATTATGGTGAGGGGTTGGGTAAATTTATTAAAATACACAATTTTGATTTGTAAGCTTTTAGAATACTAGAAAAATAGTTAAAATTTTTTAGAAATTATATAAAAAATATTTTTCAAAATACTTAAAAACTATATGTATTGTTTAATTGTAATTTTAAAAGGGTTAATATTTTTAAGCTAGAAATAAACACACATCTCTAAAATATAATAAAAAAATGAGGCAGTAGGGATTCGGAGCAGTATTTAAATCCGCGGATGAAAATCAATTGTAATAATTATTTTTGCAAATTCAGGACATTGCATTCAGACTATTCAGGTGTCGGCTCGTCACTTGACTGTGGTCCTAAAATACGACGCCCGTCGCCAATAGCCCTTGTGTAGCTCTAGTGCGACGATAATTCAAACCTAACCTAACCTTCTTTCTTAAACAGAAATTCATTTTCAATCGCCAATTACACAGTGAATTATGATATAATGAAAAAAAAAAACATCTGCCGCTGTCATAATAAAACAAAATCCTATCGAATCGGTAACCCTGGAACGCGAAAAAGAAACAATGATCCGTTGGCTGGAAACTCTTGTAAGGTAATATTTATATACAAAATGATCTGAATACAATTTAATCAAAATACACTTTTCATTCTAATAAAATTACCACATTTTCTCAAATAATATTCAAATATGTTAGACCTTAAACGAAATTAACGTTTTAAACAAGTTTTTTGGATGGATTCGCAAATAATTTATGGAACTCTTTACATCCGCGGAAAGATCTAGTGGCGGATCCACGGGGGGAAAAGGGGGACATTTCCCCCCCCCCCCCCCCAAAATCTTAAAATTCATACTACATAGAATCGACTTGTAAAGAAATGTTTTTATTTTTTACAAATATTCATATTTATACTACAACTCGTTGCATTCTCAACTTAGAACTAGAACATGGAAAAAAATAAAACAAAAAAAAATGTCTAAATATTTGCAGCTGGCGTAATAAATCTTACAGCTTTTGTATAACACTTTAATTTTGTGTTTTTTTTAAAGCTTGTGTTTTGAAGAAAACGGAAAAAACGCGTCGAATCGGTTACAAAAAGAAAACGGCAAGTCTGAAAAAATATCGTGTGGCGTCGATTTTTTTTTCATTTGTACTGGTTTTTTTTTTATGAGTTGGTTGCTTGTTTCGTGCGAACAAGATTTTGATTTTTTTAATTGGATTTTTTAAACTGATAACCAAAGAGACCATATTACGGGTGGTTGTTTTTATTCTTTTGGAATAAATTTGGCGTCTAAGCAGGTGACTCAATGCTTCAATCGGAATTTTTCGCGCCTTTTGTTTTGTCTTGTATGTCTCAGTTACATTTCATAGGAGCAAAATAGATGTCATACGAGTAAGAAGAATATGTTTTTGTTTCTTCATCTAATCAATGAGTAAGTTCCAATTTATAACATTTTCTGACATTTCCTGTACTCAATGATATTAAAATGATTAACGAGATTAATGATAATGCATCAAAACTGCAATTTGTTGCACGATTAACATTTATTTCATTGAGATGTATTATGTATTTAATATTTTTATAAGCTTTCTGTTTTCATTACATTTTAATTGCTTTTTAAAATTTAAGTACATGTTTTATTAAAACTAGCTACTATTTTTATATATTTTAACGACATAAATGATTAGGGTTATGTTGAATTATCGTCGCACTAGAGCTATAGGAGGGCTATTGGCGACTGGTTGCCATAGTTGTAGTTATTTAAAATGGATACATAAACTTCTCATGCAAATCAAGAAGTATTTTTAAAAAAAATTTAGATAGAATATTGATTAATATTTTAATAATTACTATTTAATTAAATGTGTTTATTAACTACCAGTATAGTTAAATAATTAAGTTTTGAAATATGTTAAATATACTACTGTTTTTATAAACTAATTAAATTATCTAAGTAGTTAAATTTTAAATAAAAACATTCTATAATTAAATTTTCTTAATTTTTGCCTTTAATGGGCTGTTTCACGGAGGATCTGACAATAGCTCTGCGGTTTTGTTTTCATGTCTCTCAAATTACTTTTGTTGCCATTCGAAATTGAGTTTTCTAAGTTTTGTTATTTTTTAAATTACCACTTCTTGCTGTACTGTTGGTTGTTTTAATCATTTATCAAGGAAAACTTGCATTGGAAGAAGTTGGAATTTAAAAAAATTAACAACTAAAATATTCTCTTCGGAAACTCACTCCCGAATACCAAAACAAGAGTAATTCGAGAGACATGAAAACAAAACCACAGAGCTATTGCCAGATCATCCGTGAAACAACACCATTTTTATTAAAAAAAATAAGACATTAATTATCTATTAAATAATACAAATATGAGTTATGTAAAATACAAACTAATTAATGTTTATAAAAAGTAATTAGTAATACATACTAAATTAATAGTAAAAAACTGCATTTACAATGGGAAAATAAATTAAAAATTAATTTTAATTAAAACAATGTTAGTTACAAAAATAATTGTAATTAAAAATAATTTTAATTGAAAAATATTTAAAAAATTGAACCCTCCTCCCCCAGAATTTTTCTAGTTGCGCCCCAGTTTGTGTTTTTGCGACAGTTTTATTTGTGTATGTGACCACGACAACGTTCTGTTCGGACCGGATTTGCGGTGGTTTTCTGGTGTTTTGTCTTCCTAGTATGATGGAAAGAACTAAATCGGTAAGTTTCCGTTTTTCTTAATTGTATTGTAACATAATTTACTGTTTGATATTTTTGTAGTTTTTTAAAGTACAATAGTTGTACTTGTGTGCTTTGCGACTTTTCGTAGTGACGCATTTATGAGATACGCGGACCTCTCTCATAAAAAGAGAAGACGCACAAAAATATACATTATCCACGAAGCGCCTAAACCTACTAGGTTTGGATACTTAGTTCTAATTTAAAATTTATTAATTAACTTTCTTATCTTATTTAATTATTTCAATAAATTATTTGACAGTATATAATTTAGTTTGTCCTTGAGAAAAATGTCCTTCTTTGTAAAAACCTTACCTTATGGCTCCTGGTAACGTTAACTTTTAGTAATTTCAATTTGTATATATAACATATTCATTAATAATATTTATATAAAATTTTGCTAATATTAGTTTCGATTGCATATAAATAAAAAGTTGCCAACATTTTAGTATCTGTAATTTGAAGACAATTATGTTCTACCCTTTTTAGATACACAACCCTTTTTAGGGCCGGCGGTACCTTTTTTCATTTTATTATAAATAGTTTTTTTTTGTTTATTTTAGGCTCAACAATCGAGCCAGAGTTTAATCTCTTCTTTCTTCGGGCATCAGCCAAAAAAACCTCGAACAGACTCAGGAGTGCCGGTAACTGCTGATTTTACCGAGACTACTCAAGATGCTGTACACACAGAAAAAGCATCTACTTCATCTCTTGCCCCCGACACATCTCTTACCCCGATTGTCAGGTGACTCCGGGATCTAAAGGTATCTTAACCAACGATATCGGCAATTTCATTGGTAAAGATATCGATGACTACACAAAAATGTCTTTGTTGGAGCATCCATGGAGTCCACCAGAAAATTACTCTTTTCCATTTTCCCAAAGAACAGTATCGGGAAAACTCGTTAAAAACTATATTAAAAGGATTTCACTTGGACACTCACAAAGAATGGCTCGTGTATTCCGATGCTAGGAAAGGGTTGTTTTGCAAGGTATTGTCCATGGTTTACGAACCGAAATGAAGGAGTATTTTGCAAAAATGTTGCACTCAAGGCGCTTGTCACTGAGCCTTTGACTAATTTCAAAAAACTAACGGGAGCAACTGGTGACTTGCTTAATCATTGCAACACTCAATACCACAAAGATGCAGTCACGGCAGGAAAAAACTTTTTAACAACCTATCATTGTCCAAAAAAGGATGTTTGTAATCTCATAAATGAGGATCGATTAGTTCAAGCTCGGCAAAATAGGGAGAAACTAATTCCAATAATAAAAACTGTAATACTGTCAGGAAGACAGAATTTTCCTTTTAGGGGGCATAGAGACGATGGCCCTATTTGTTTAGAGTCTCCTGTTTCGTCTGAAGGAAACTTCAAAGCATTGTTGCGATTTAGAGTTGATGCTGGAGATAAAGTTCTGGAAAAGCATCTAAACACAGCTTCCTCTCGATCCACGTATGTAAGCAAAACCATACAGAATCAAATAATTAATTGCTGTAAGGAGGAAATTACTGAAGTAATTCTAAGCAGGGTGTCACAAGCTGGCTTGTATTCAATTATATTTGATGAGACTACCGATTCCTCAAATAAAGCACAGGTTAGTCTTGTGCTTCGTTATGTACGTTTTGGAAAGGAGGTCCAGATTAGAGAAGACTTTATAACATTTGTGGATGCGTTTGCAGAAATGATGAGTGCTGATATCATGGACGTGGATAATGATAGTCTTAATTGTGACCAAGACAATTATAGCATCCAAGAAAGACTGTCCGATAACAATGAACTCAGCATCAGCGGAGAAAACCTAGGGCAAATAATTTTAAGAAAGCTCACAGAATTAAACTTACCTCTTACCCAATGTGTTGGGATTGGTACAGATGGTTGCAGCGATGTCTGACCGTGGAGCTGTGAAAGAAATCCAAAAAGAGGCGACTAATGCAATAATGACTCCTTGCCATAGCCATAAACTTAACAACAACATTTCAAAGACTTCTAATGTGAAAGTAATCGATAACTCTGTTAGTGTTATGAAAGAGGTAATTTCATTCTTTTCTTATCCAAAAAGAAATACTGCTTTGAAAAAATTTCTTGGAACAAAACTGACACACTTGTGTGAAACAAGATGGAGGCATGAGGGTGTAATGCAATTTACAACTAGTTTGCAGGAAATTTTATCTTGCCTTGAAAAAATATCAAATTGGAAAGACAAGAAAACGGCTGGAAAAGCATCACTGTTGATAAAATCTGTAAGTGAATCCCAATTTATTATATGTTTATTCTGCCTCAGTGATGTATTAAGCCTGACACTTCCTTTGAGCAAGATATTACAGAAGGAAACCCTTGATCTCGCCAAGTCTACTGAACTCATCAGTAATCTCATTTCCGTACTGGGGAAAAAAAGAGAAGAAAATGAAGAACACTTCCATGATGTTTACATTCAAGCTCAGGCAATGGCTGAAAAACTAGACGTTGAGCTTCAAGCTCCTAGGGCTTGTAGTCGGCAAACCAAACGTGCAAACTATCCAGTAACAAAAATTGAGGAGTATTTCAGGGTTTCTGTTTACATTCCAATGCTAGACAACGTCTCTCAGGATCTCAAGTCAATGTTTTCTCCTGATGTCCTTGATGTGCTTAAATTACCATTATTGCTCCCGGAGGCTATTGTAAATGCAAGTGCGCAAGATGTAAAAAAAGGGTCTAATTGATTTAGTTAAAAGATTTAAATTTATTGGAAAAAAAACAGGACCAGGACCTAATTTTGATGCAACTTAATGCAGAAGTAGCTCACTGGAAAAACAAGTGGCAGGAAGTACAGAAAACTGTTTCCAACTGAAGCCTTGCATGTTCTACAAGCCTGTGATAAAGATATATATCCAATTATCCATACTTTATTGCAGGTTTTGTGCACACTACCAGTGAGCAATGCCAGCTCAGAGAGGTCGTTTCGAGCCTCCGTCGTATCAAGACTTGGTTGAGAACGACTATGACAGAAAATCGGCTTGTAGGCTTGGCTCTGTTGCACGTGCATCAGGATATAACAGTGGAACCAGAGAAAATAGTTTAAAGATTTGCAAAAGGTGGAAATCATAGAATGGTTTTTTTAAAAAATACATTTATTTTAAATGAAATTTTCATTCCAAAATGTTCGTAATGGAGAACTTTCAAGAAAGGAAATTTTATAAAAATTTATGATTTAAGTTATTTCATGTATTTAATTTTGATTGAGATTCTACTTAATTTCTCGTAACATGTGTTCTTATATTTTAATTAAAAATATGATCTTAAGCTGTTTGCACTATAATTCTTACTCTGGCAATTTTATTATAATTTGTGCTTTATTGTTCTATGAAATAACGTAAATAAACAGTAATATGGAACAAAAGTTTACATTTTATACACTTTTAAATCAGATTTTTGGCAAAGTTGTTGAGAATTAGTTTAAAATTAATATAAAAATGAAGTTACAATTTAGACTTACTGTTAAGCCTACAAGATTAGATTAAGTTTAACCTAAACTTAATCTAGCAAATAAAAAACAATATCTTATTTTGCTTCTCAGCAATAAAAAGTTTCAAACTTGAATAGTACAGTAATAATTACATGTTTTTCAACTTTAATATTATTGTTAGATGCTTCAAAACTACTTCTATGGGCATACAAATTCAATAAATCTTCCCTGGACCCCTCTCTATCTTAGGGTATTAAAGACCCTCTTAAGTCCCCCCCCCCCCCCCCAAAATTGTCACCCTGGATCCGCCCTTGTCTCCATAGCATATTTCTATTTACCCTACTTAGGTTGTCCCGTAGTATACAATATAAACCGGCAAATATGAAAAAATACAAACAAAAAACCATAGATATAGAAAAGTGTAGCAGATATACCATCGATTTGCGCAATCCCCGTACAACGCAATGCAATACAAATCCCGGGATTGTGTGATGAATCCGCTTTTCACCGTTTTCGCAATGCATCACGGGATACTGGACGGCATTGTTGGGAAAGAAACAAAGATGAATTGCTATTTCGGTGAAAAAGATTGCTATTTTTGGCAACTTATAGCAGATGTTTTAATAAAAAAAAGCTAAACATTATTTTTTATAGTTATATTATCGTGGATTGATCAATGCATGTGGCGCAGAAGGCTAATTCGAATTTTTACAGAATATTTTTATCAAGAAAATAATCCCTGACCTTAAAAAGAGCTTATAGAATAATTTACTCTAATCAAAGTAAAGGCTTTTAGGAATAAATTACTATAAATATACTACCTAAACAATCTTACCTGTAAAGTATCACAGATCTTTTTAATATGTTTACATTTTATAAACTGCACAAAAATTAGGCATCTAACAGAGATAAAACGAATAGAAGCAAATATTTCTAATTGAACACATACTAAATTTAAATTGAAATAAGCTTTTACTTTAAAATATAAAACTTGTTGATTTAAGGTTTGTCTTTTATTAAACTCAGAATCCCGTAGTAAAAAAAATATAAATCAAAAGATTTACTAAAATATATAAATTTCATTGTTTCGCTAACATTTAAAATTTGAGAGAGAAAGTTAGAATTAACTTTATATATCTATTAAAGGGTGTGTTATAGTAAAAGGTTAATCTAAAAATCAATTTACTTGGGTTAATTTAAGAGCAGCAATTAGTGTTAATTAGTTGTAGATAATCTCATACCGGTTATCATATTCCCACCATCATAAGACAGGTGAGGTTGGTTGCACTTTTAGCTGCAATCGTTGTGATGTCAAGACTAGAAACCGGTTATAAGATATATTATCATAGACGGGGGTAATGTGTATGACTCACTGGCACGTTTAAATCTGTTTATTTCTGCTCATATAACTTGCTAAGGAGTTTATTTTTATTTGGAGTTAGTGACGATGAATTAAGTGCCATTTTTTAAATCAAGTGCTTTGAACCCAATAAAGGTAATTACTTTTCTCTCGAATTAGTGTCAAATTTTTCTAAAAAAAACCCGTCATTTTACTGGTTTCGCCTAATTGATTTGTTCTCAAATATTGTAAACACATTTTTAAAGTGTGTAAATATCTATACGTTGACTATTCATTTTTAGCATTTAAAATACATGTAAAAGTCTATGTGTTAAGTAAAAAAACAAAATATAAAAAAAAAACTTGTAAATTTATTTTTCACTGGACCGTATTTCAGATTTAGAAATAGACCAAAGGTAGGCGTTATTAAGTCTTTTTCCCCCGTTATTTAAAACTTGTAATTTTATTTTTAACTGGATTGAATTTAGAAAAAGACTAAATCTACATATTTACTTGCGTTAAACTTATATTTTTTGGGTTTAGTTTTTTTTTAGTGTTAGTTTTAAATATTGTATAATTTTCCAATTTTCATGACATTCCCATCCATCCTATCCCTTACTATAAACTAAACTGCTACCTAAAAAATATAACTAACTACATAAAAACATGTAGTTCTAAAAACTTAACCAGTTTTTTTCATATGTGTCAATTCTAATTAACAAAAAAAAATCCTTTTGATAATAAAATATAGAAAAGTAATAGCAAATGTAGTTTTATAATATTAACCAACATGGCATATCCGTTACCATTCCTAAATTTATGACTGAAAATATGAATAAAAAAAGTCAAGTGCTTTTACAATTCCAAAAAAAATTCAAAAACAACTAAAGTATGTTTACAAATTTGAAAAATACCTATAAATGAACTAGCCCACATGACGATTCTTAATAACAAATCAAAAATTCAACTTTAATTTGCATTATTTTTATTCTTAAACGTTAATTTTAAATTCGTTTCTTTATAAAATTTTATCATAAAACATTTTTTTATCTGAGTAATATTTAAGAGTGTCATCCAGTACATTCAATTTGCAACATAATCATCATACATACTATTTAACAATACTTGGTGTATTTCGTTGATATAAGTATACTTTAAAAAGTTTTATTCATGAGCAGTCTCTTGGTTTTCTCGTATAAGATCCTCTGTATTAGGTTGTGCGTTAATCTTTAATGAAGTATTTTTCTACGAATTATTTTGTAATTATCATATATTTTTATGCCAGGATTTCACTTAGTCGTCATAAGAACTTAGTAATAAAGTACATGATCTCTTTAAATGAACATTCAGGGCGATACCGTCGGATAGGTAATTACAGACATCTTTCAGAATCTTGTCTTTATAGCTGGAAATATAGAGTAGCTACTTCTTTTTAAGAGTATATTTAATCTTTTCCATATGCTGAATTATAGAATAGGACGAATAAATCTGCATTTGAACAGTTTTAGTCAAATTTTTATTTAAATATGTACATTTTTGAAACCTTGAATTATTAACTTAGGGAAAACATCTAAACAATATTTAAAAATTATAACGTCCAATAATATTTACCGGCTAGGTGATCGTCCTTGGGTCAGTGGCGGATCCACGGGGGGGGGGGGGGGGGGGGGGAGGGGGGGGGAATTTCCCCCCCCCCCAAAATCTTAAAATTCATACTAGATAGAATCGACTTGTAAAGAAATGTTTTTTTTTTTACAAATATTTATATTTATACTACAACTCGTTGCATTCTCAACTTAGAACTAGAACATGGAAAAAAATATTACAGCTCGGACGCTTTGGGGGAACATGTTATTACGCAATGTTAAAAAAAAAGAAATAAAAACTTCCCCCCCCCCTTCCCTTCGGATTTATTTTTAAGCCAATCGCCCCCCAAATTTCCCCCCCCAAAATCTTAAAATTCATACTAGATAGAATCGACTTGTAAAGAAATGTTTTTTTTTTTACAAATATTTATATTTATACTACAACTCGTTGCATTCTCAACTTAGAACTAGAACATGGAAAAAAATATTACAGCTCGGACGCTTTGGGGGAACATGTTATTACGCAATGTTAAAAAAAAAGAAATAAAAACTTCCCCCCCCCCCCTTCCCTTCGGATTTATTTTTAAGCCAATCGCAATTTTGGCGGGAATAAGATTTTAGATACATTTTTTATGGCGCCGATAAACGACGGCTATCCTCTCAAATAGGAAGGAAGTATAAAAAAAACATAGAAATAAAATATTGACAGATATATTTGAATTCGTTTTCAAGTATAATAGTGCAATTTGTTCGTTAATAAATCAAAGAAATTCCATTATGACTATTTTTTTAATTTCATTTTTAGGGTTTTTATTTTGCTTAATACAAGTGAAATAAGTGTACTATAAGTTAGAGTTTTTCGCGCTTTTTTCTATCGTAATTTCTACTGTAAAGTATCTGTAGTGAGTATGAATGAATATGTTTATTGTTACGCGTCAGACATAAATTAATGTAGTCAATTTAAATTTTTGTCAACAATAGAAATTTCCAAAGAGCCCTAATAATATATGTTTTGACCATAAAGGTATAAAGACGGTTAACCGAAACCTTAAAGTTATTGCATACTTAAGGGACTGGGGAGCCCAGTCGGTTAAGGCGTTCGCCTTGTATACAGAAGGTCCCCGGTTCGGGTCCGGACATCGCCAAAATATCTGCCGACCTATAAACGGCCCGCGCAGCCAAAAATGTCCGACGAATAATACCCCGTTTAGAGGGGGTACACGTTAAATATGCTCCAAAATCCCGACGCTGCGTACGATGTCTACCTTAACGGTTGCGTTGGGTGCCTATCCAGATGTCGGCTCCGTCACCTGACTGTGGTTCTAAATTATGACGCCGGTCGCCAATAGCGCTCGTGTAGCTCTAGTGCGACGATATTTCAAACTAAAACTAAACTATAGTATACTTAAAAAGCAAACTACCGATGACGAACGGTGGAGCCAACATGACCAATATTATGAATTTCATTTAAAAATCGTTCTATAAAATTATAAAAATGAAATGTCTAAACATTTGCAGCTGGCGTAATAAATCTTACGGCTTTTGTATAACACTATAATTTTGTGTTTTTTTTTTAAAGCTTGTGTTTTGAAGAAAACGGAAAAAAACGCGTCGGATCGGTTACAATAAGAAAACGGCAAGTCTGAAAAAATATCGTGTGGTGTGGCGTCGATTTTTTTTTTCATTTGTACTGGTTTTTTTTATGAGTTACTTGTTTCGTGCGAACAAGATTTTGATTTTTTTTACTTGGATTTTTTAAACTGATAACCAAAGAGACCATATTACGGTGATTGTTTTTCTTTTGGAATAAATGTGTCGTCTAAACAGGTGACTCAATGCTTCAATCGGAGTTTTTCGCGCCTCGGTCTCGTATGTCTCATATAAAATTAATAGGAGCAAAATAGATGTCATGCGAGTAAGAGTAAGAAGAATAGTTTTTAGGGGGTTTCTTCATCTAATCAATGAGTAAGTTCCAATTTATAAATTTTCTGACATTTCCTGTACTCAATGATATTAAAATGATTAACGAGATTAATGATAATGCATCAAAACTGCAATTTGTTGCACGATTAACATTATTTCATTGAGATGTATTGTATTTAATATTTATAATAAGCTTTCTGTTTTCATTACATTTTAATTGCTGTTTAAAATTTAAGTACATGTTTATAAAAAACTAGCTACTATTTTTATATATTTTTAACGACATAAATGATTAGGGTTATGTTGAATTATCGTCGCACTAGAGCTATAGGAGGGCTATTGGCGACTGGTTGCCATAGTTGTAGTTATTTAAAATGGATATATAAACTTCTCATACAAATCAAGAGGTTTTTTTTTTTTAATTTAGATAGAATATTGATTAATATTTTAATAATTACTATTTAATTAAATGTGTTCATTAACTACCAGTATAGTTAAATAATTAAGTTTTGAAATATGTTAAATATACTACTGTTTTTATAAACTAAGTAAATGTAAAATGATTTTATACACAAATCATTTTACAATTAAATTTAATAATAGAAGCTTGTCGTTTAATTTCTGTACAACAAATCAGGTGATTTAAATTATCTAAGTAGTTAAATTTTAAATAAAAATATTCTATAATTACATTTTTCTTAATTGTTACTATTAATGGGGTTGTTTCACGGAGGATCTGGCAATAGCTCTGCGGTTTTGTTTTCATGTCTCTCAAATTACTTTTGTTGCTATTCGAAATTGAGTTTTCTAAGTTTTGTTATTTTTTAAATTACAACTTTTTGCTGTACTGTTGGTTGTTTTAATCATTTATCAAGGAAAACTTGCATTGAAAGAAGTTGGAATTTTAAAAAATTAACAACTAAAATATTCTCTTCGGAAACTCACTCCCGAATACCAAAACAACAGTAATTCGGGAGACATGAAAACAAAACCGCAGAGCTATTGCCAGATATTCTCCGTGAAACAACCCCATTTTTATTAAAAAAATAAGACATTAATTATCTATTAAATAATACAAATATGAGTTATGTAAAATACAAACTAATTAATGCTTATAAAAAGTAATTAGTAATACATACTAAATTAATAGTAAAAAACTGCATTTACAATGGAAAAATAAATTAAAAATTAATTTTAATCCAAACAATGTTAATAAAAAATAATTGTAATGAAACATAATTGTAATTTTAAATAATTGTAATTAAAAATAATTGTAATTAAAAATAATTGTAATTAAAAATAATTGTAATTAAAAATAATTGTAATTAAAAATAATTGTAATTAAAAATAATTTTTATTTATTATATCCCCCCCCCCCCCCCCCCCCCCAAATTGTCACCCTGGATCCGCCCTTGCCTTGGGTGCTATTAATTACATAAAATATATATAGTAAAAAGTCAAAATTAATTACTTTGATAAACCCTAGCAGTTTTGGCTACATTTTATTAACAATGTAGGTAGTCAGCTTTAGCTTATCAGAACAGAACGACTTACCTATCGGATGGATAGAATGGTAGAATTCCATACATACACTGCATTCTTTAATATAAGGTTAATATTTAATATGTGAAATTATATTTTAATAAAACATTATATATTTAATAGTTTAGTATCTAGAGAAGATAATTACATTAAAAAAATCCTTATCGGTTTTAGATTCTTTTCGAGGAACATATAACCTGTGTTATTACCTTTCGAGATTTATAGGGTTTTTTACTGCGATCTGTAATAATTCCCACGATTTAAAAAAATTAATTAAATCATTATAATTGTAGTTAAAAAGATTTTTTCACTGATTAGATAACGAAATTTCAATTTTAGACTGTTATCAGTTATTACGAGGGGATTTTTTCGAACTATTTTCTTTACACCCCTCGCGTATGAATGCAAAGTTTTTGCGGAGGGATACTGACGTGTAATTAGGTCATCGTAATATAACCTCAATCTTACCGTCTACGGCTATTATAAGTGAAAATATTAGGATTTTTTCTTACAACTCCCAATCTGAGTATTTCTTGTTGTAATGTGTATACTCCATAGTAGAATTGAAGAACTTAGTGGAAGAACGTGCTAAGTGACAAAAAGGTGAAAACGAGATAATGAGCTTCAAAGTTTTTTAGTTTGCAACTTTTCTGTCATTCACAAAATCACAGTGTTTTTTTGCATGATATTTTAGTTTGGTTCTTCAAAATGCTTGGTGGCTTTTGGCTTAGCCGTAATTTACGTCATTCCTAGTTCCTGTTGGACGTCAAATAAGGTTTTCGAGAAAATTGCGCATGCGCAAGTACAGCTGCTATAAACTTTTTTTTGGTTTTAAAGGTATTGCTGAACAACGAAAATAGATACAGACTTCTAATTTGATACACGTGTTTACTGTACTAGTCGGATGTCAAAATAAAGTTTTCTACAATATTGTGCATGTGCAAGGATAGCTGCCATAGAACTTTTTAGGTTTGAAAGTTATTGAAAATACTTTATTAGATATATATAACTTTTAAATGAGCGTATTGATATATAGTGTTATACATCCCTAGTTTTTTTTTAAGATATCAGTCACCTATCTTATACTTTTTGTTCGTCCGTCTGTCCCTACTATAAGGATTTCTTTGAATATTTAAGAGTTAAAAGAAAGTAGGTTATATAAGTTATTTTAGAACTTCTTGCTTAATGATAGATGAGTAAGTTTTTAATTGAAAATATTAAAAAAAGATACCATTATCACTGAAATTATAAACTAAATACTTTGAAGAATATAAGACAAACCAACTTAATAAAAAGTATACAAAAAGATAGTAAAAGATACACAAATGCTTTGAATTTAATAAATATTAAATTTAAAAGACTTATAAAAATAGATTATAATGCAAGATGTAAGTTTTCGCAAAATAAATTTTTAAATAGTTTTTAGATAAGAATAATCGAATTTAAAAACAAACTTTGATATTAAAAAAAGTAAAAATAAGTTGTATGGCAAGATATAGATCCTAAGGTTATTTACGTTTTCCTTTCTCCTTTTCCATTAAAGGTTTAATCAATTTTAAGAAAGCTACTTTAATTTACAGTATTTCTACAACGGTCGAATATGATCGTTTAAACAATTTATTTTTACAATCGTGATGCATAGTCAGGGCCGGACTGGCTCCCTGACAAAGGCGCAGTTTTACCGGCCCCTCCGACCCCAAAGGGCGCAACCCCTCCCCCGAAATAAATTTCGAAAAATAATGCGCGATAATGCTTACAGAGTATTAATAGGTTTTTTTTAAAGACAATTTTCTGGACCTAAATTTCTGGGGTTGGGGGGGGGGTTCGATTTTTTAATACATATATTTTTAGTTAAATTTTTTTAATTAAAATTATAATTCTTATAATTAAAATTATTTTAATTGAAATTATATGTAAATAAAACTAATTTTTGTGTATGTAATTAAAGCTACTTTAAATAAACTTATTTTTAATAAACATTATTTTAAATGATTTTTAATTAAAATTGTTTTTAAATAAATTATATTTCCCATAATAAATGCAGCTTTTAGTGTTAATTTATTATTATTACTAATGGGAATGTTTCAGCTGATGTAACGCTCTTGTTTTCATTTTTTCTACGTACTGCGGTTTCATTAGTTGTTTCAATTTTACCTAGAAAACTCCAAACCAAAAGAAGGTACGTAGGTTGGCACATGTATTTTCCGGCTTGATGTGTGCTTGATCAGAGACCCGCTTATAAACCTTCGTCAAGTAAGGCAGACACAGACAGAATTTTTACTGACACCCAGAGAGAAAGTACAACCAAAGCGAAGACGGGAATCGGACCCACACCCAGTACAGTGCGCAAACTATTAACCTAATGGGCTGCGATCAAACCCAATAGAACACCCGGGACCCCAAACCAAAAGTATAATTCCAGAAAAATGGAGAGAAAAAAAGACCGGCGAGCTGATGCCACCGACGACGTGAAACAACCCCATTACTAATTATGAACATTAATTAGTTTTTATTTTACATAACTAAAGTTTGAATTATTTAATAGATAATTGGTGTTTCATTTTTTAATTAAAAAATTAAGTGCAATAAACAGGAAAAAACTTAATTTATCATAAAATGTTTTTATGGAACATTTAACTAGTTAGGTAATTTAAATCACCTGATTTGTTGTACAGAAATTGATTGGGCCTATCTACATATATTTACATTCATTTTTGCGCTTGGTTTTTTTGTATCTTCCAGTGGCTAAAGCAAAAGATTTTGTAATAGGATAGCACATAAATTTTGATGTTTCGGTAAAAAAAAAACTTATGCTTTTGCTGATTTTATTTTTAGCAAACAAAATGATATATGCGTATTACAAAGAAAGGCTAACAAATTACGCCACTTTCAGGGCGGATTTAAAGATTTGCCGCTTGTAGGCTACGATTGATTGCCGCCCCTATCAAAATATTCTCCCCCCCCCCGTCGGGGAAAAGGTAGCTGGTTAGCTGCAAAATAGGGTGGTATGTGCTCAGGGCCGTAACTTGGACATTTTATTGGGGGGGGAGGACCACATTTTGGCGCCCTCTCAAATTTTTTTGGAGCCTCGTCAGTTATGAATCATTATTAACGGCTAATTACATTAATTAGTACTTATGAATTAATTTAACTTTCTAATCAAAGTTATAAATTTCTATTAATTACTAATTAAACCACTTTTAATTAATAATGAAACAATTATTAATTACTATTTACATCATTAATAAATTACTAATGAAATAATTTTTAATTAAAATTAAATAATTATTAATGACTTGAATGAATTAATTGGTTTAACAATTAATGTGTAAATTGTTTCAAAGTGAATTAACCTAATTTGAAAATATCAACACCAAATTAGTTTATGGTAAATTTACACCTACAAATTATTGCTTTATAATAAATGGACCTTGTAGAAGTTAATTAAATAGTACTTTGCAAAAATTTGCATTTTTGACATAACATGCAATACAATATTTTCGCTTACTGAAGTTTTTTTTTAGCTAATTTCCTCAAATTTCAGCAAATATAAACAAAATATTTTGCTTATACTAAACAACTAAAGACTGAAAATTAACTAAAAAATAGTTCCATTATACCGAGTAATCAAATAATAATAATACAGAGCTTCTCAAATTTCTTAAGTGTGTATTATTATTATACTTCTAACTTATAAATGATGTCTACAGAAAAATATAAGCATGAAATACCGTTAGAATTTCATTAAAGTATTTGATTTATAATTCTGTTTTTCAAAACTTAGCGGGGCAATAACATCAAATCGGGACGTTTAGGCGGAACATTTGTCTTCGGGACAGTGAGAAGAAAGCGGGATTGTCCCGCCAAAATCGGGACATCTGGTCACATTAACAATTTTCCAGTTAAAATAGTTTCAAATAAAACGATTATGACAACAATAAACAATCATTAGTTACCTTTAAACAGAAGAATTGGTCAGCATAGAATTATAGAAAGAACGAAGAAAAAAATAACAACTTGAACACAACAGGAGGAAACTTTTTAAGTGTTTACTGAAAGCCGAGATTGCACAAAGACGTATCAGTCACTGTCGAAAAGGTCCAGGATGACCATTTCCAAGTAAAAACACAACATTACCAGGGTCGCTATACAATTTACAAACCCCGAGTACAGTAACGAGCCTTTTTTTATTGCTTCCTTTTGTCCGAATTTCTTAGCCGTGTCCCTGGTTTTCAGATAGTGAAAAGCGATACTAAAAATTTCCCCGAAACATGGGACATTAGCCCATTACTGCAGACCCCAAGGGGAATGGGTAAACGTGTTATCTTTCTCGGTGTGGTGTGGTTGTGGGGTTGCAAGCTAGATTGTTTTTGTTGTATTTTTTTACACGGTCACTTTTGGGTTTGATTCTGTGGAATGAAAAGAAAAAACATAACATATAATCTGTGCAAAAGTTGGTATTGCAGCTGCCATACCAATCCGGCCCCACTGCAAAAGCTATATGGCAACTGCCATACTGGTTCCGGAGCCACTGAGTGCAACTGATAATTAAACTACCATTTTTACAGCCTGAATCGAAGCTTGCAAGCCTGTCAAAGAGCAAAGAGGGCAAAACTGTTAGGTAATTTCATACTTAGGGAAATACCAACATATTTTTTTTTAAATTCAATATTGTGTTTCGAAGATAGTTTTTAACTAGTATAAGTGTTTGGATCTCCATCTCATGGGGGGGGGGGGGGGGGGGGGTGGACGAAAGAATAATTGGAGTGAAAGATTTCCGTTATTTTTTGAAAATACCAGTATGTTCTTCATACTAGTTTAAGATTCTGTTGTTTATTATGAAATCTTAGAGAGGGCGCCATTCACATGGTGCCATTTTGGGCTAAAATAGCGCTTTAAAAATTATTGAGGGGAAATTAGAAAATAAAATAATTATACAATTACGTATTATTGAAAAATAATTGTTTAAAAAGTGAACTGTTAAAAAAGTTAAAGATGGCGCCTTTTTGGGCGCCTAACGGCGCCCAAAATGGCGCCCTTTGTAAAATTATTTGGGGGCTCCCCCCCTCCCCCCCTATAACTTACGGCCCTGTATGTGCTGTTTAAAATAGATACACATATTAGAATCGTCTGTGTACCTTTACACACTAAATCGAAAGCGAAAATAGGCTATTTTTTTTTAACTGTCCTACTTTTTTTCTTTCAACTTCAAAATCCGGGAGGAGGTGGTGCAATTGCCCTCACAGCGACCATGTTTGCTACGAAATATTAGTACCATATATACGTTACAGTTACGCATTAATGTAAATTATTTGTATTCTTCCTTAAAAATATTCGTATCTTTATAATAATTTTTATGCCGATTGCCGCTTTATTTGGTCGTAAAATTTGCCGCCCCAAAAAATACGCCGCTCTAGGCTACAGCCTACTTAGCCTATTTAGAAATCCGGCATTGGCCACTTTCAAATCGTTAGCGATGCCCAGGGCATGATCTTCCATAAGGCCCGTAATGATTTTCATGCTAAATTAAGTTGCCCCTGAAACTTCAGTAAATTGTGTCATTTTGTGGCCCGCATTATTTTTAAAGCAAATTAATAATAATTATTTTTCATTTTTTAAGCTCTAGCATTTGATTTTGATTCAGACGTTAACCATAGTACGAGCAATCATAAAACAAAAGTTTCCTTTAGAGACCGACAAAATTTTCTGTTCCTATAGTCCGTGTTATCCTAGTCTAGGACCTGGTTATACTTCTTGTTTAATTTAAAAAGTTTGCTACCTAATTAAATACGTAACATTATGATAATATTTAATGACGAAATCATATCATTAAATATTATCATAACGTCTCGTCATGCAACGAGATTAAGCTCCTAATATTAAATTTAATTAAAAAATGTAATGTACATGAAATAAAATTCGAAACCAGTATTAGCAAAATTTTCATTAGAGTAAAAAAAAAAACATGATTACACAAATTGTTGATTTACACAAATTTTCGAAAATGCAAAAAAATATAAGTAAAAGTTAAAGCTCAACAATAAAACAATTAAATTATTTATCATTTCAAATTTCACCCAAGCTAATTCCTATTTTTAAATAAATTTACGACATCGTAAAGGCCCGAATCGCCGTTGTGAAATAATTTTAAAAAAAAATTGTTTGCATTTATGTCGTGAAAATAATAGAATCTAATTTTTATAAAACATATACACATAAACCGAGCAGAAAATTTTATAAATTTGAACTTACTCATTGAGGATGAAGAAAGAAATCATTTTTACTATTATGATATCCGATCTTGCTCATATATGGCGAGAAAAAATGCGCGAAAAACTCCTGAGTATACTTATTTTATATTTTACTTGGATAATAAAAGTAAAATAAAAACAATTAAAAATAAAACAATGAAAAAAATATATTCATCCTTAGGTAGCGGGTGCCTGTGGAATTTCTTTGACTTACGAATAAATGCACTGTATAAGTGCGTTTAAATAAATATGTGTCAATATTTTATTACATTTATTTTATTATATATTTTACAATATTTATTTTTTATTGATATTTCCTGTTTGAGAGTATAATCACTGGCATGTAAGGTGCCACTCTTCTTTCTCAAAGAAAGAAAAGCACCTAACAACGTCTGTATATAAAAATAAAAATCACAAATAAATATATCCGAAATCCCGCGTTTAAAATTTCTATTGGAGGGGAAACTAATTCCGAGGATAGTTGTGCAATATCGTGACAGATTTGTGATTACTCAAATCAAAGCAACTCATAAAAAAAACGAAAAAAGCGGCGCCCAAAGTACCCTTTTATCACAATTCGCGGGCTTTTTGATTTCCCTCCTAAAAGAGGTAGACATTTTGGTTTTACGCAGATTTCGAAAATGTGAAATGGTCTTTCCTTATGAAATGTTATTTCACACTGTGGAATTTTTTTTAGTATTAACAAAATAAATTTCAATATAATACGGGTTCTGCCCCCCCCCCCCCCCCGTGGTTGCGCGCCTGATTTGGCATGCAGCAATTAAGGGTAATAATAAATGTCAATTGCTCTAAAAAATTAAAAAGTGTCTGATTTATTTTAAACTTAAGAAACTGGAACAGTTCAATGGAAGAGGTTATGCAAATCCCTTTCATAGCGTTTGATGTCACGTCATTTATTTGAGGGGTGTGTCACACTACGAAATAATAAATTCCGACGACTAATATGAATGAATGAAACTCCTGAAATACGTTTCGGTACCAGGTATTGAAATTGTAAACAAAAGAAAGTCCAGGAGCGCCTTATGTGATATCGTAGGCTAGGCGCTCCAACGAACGAATTGAAATAAGATTTGGCACCAGGTAGTGAAATTGTAACAAGTAAGTTCAAGAGCCCTTTTGTGATATAGTAGGCGCTCCAATGAAACAATTCAAATAAGATTTGGCCCCAGGTTTTCAAGATAATAAACAAGACCCATATTTAAAAGGTATTTAAAAATGCCCTTTTTTTACTAATACTTGGTTTTGTTAACTATAATGTTGCACTAGGGTGATTGGCGATGAGTCTCGTATTTTAGAAACGCGGTCAAGTGGTGGGGCCAACACCTAACCTAGCACCCTACCCCGCAGCGTCAGGACTGTAGATAACGACATCTTCAGCGTGCACCAGTCCTATGTACAGGACGCTATTTTACTCAGAAAATTGAGAAATGTATACAGGGAAGTCTAAAAGCGGTATGTGAAATGAAATTCGCCCTATCACTCCTTGGCGTATGTTTTTTTAGATCCCGCATTCAAAAAAATCCAATGACATGATGTGCATAAATGATACGTCAGAAATACGATTCCGCATCACCCATATCAAAATTGTAAACAAGAAAGTCTAAAAGCGCTTTTTGCAATATCATATCAAAGGTGCCCAATGCTGATGGTTAGCGCATGATGGTTTATTAGATCCTTCATTTAAGCACTAATCTCATATAGTCATATACATGTGCCGGCGGGATTTATATACTGGCGGGATTAGCTTTCTGCCCACCACTATCAGTTTTAGGCGGGGATAGAACCTTGGAAGGTATCATCAGTGGCATGTGACGCCTTAATATCCCAGCCTCTAACCCAGTTTTACGCAATATAATTTAATTTCATTGATTATATTTAATAATTAAAGTTAATTAGGAAATATTAATTACATTTTTTGAATTCTTTTTGATTAAAAACTACAATAGAACCATTTTTTTTTTGCTATTAATGCAAGCGAAAGTCTGAAAATTTTCCGCAAACGTGTCACTTAGCACGTTCTTCCCCTAAACGATCATTCCGGAATCGGGCGATTTCGGGGGAAGAACATGCCAAGTATCCTTGGCACGTTCTTCCATTGAAAAAGTGACGAAAACCGCGTGCACCTACCAACTTCGCATGCGAAAAGTATACGAAATCGAATGCTTTCTAAAAATTGAAAGCTGTTATGATTAAAGCAGGTAATAACATGATCATTGACACAAAAATCTCAATTTTTCAAAAATGTCACTTACACGTTCTTCCACTCAGCTCTTCAATTCTTAATGCAGTGTCTTTACAATACAAATACGATGTATAACAAATAATAAGTTTAATTTCCCAAGAAACGTAAACCAATCAAATTTATTGTATGCTTCAAAAACTATTTCGCATTCGTTAACTATTTTGAATAAAACTCTTTACTATGTTGTGAAATATGTTGTGTAAAATTTTAAACTTCTGTGGAAATATTCAGACATTTTTATCTTCCTATAAATTAATTTGAAATTTGCAAGATTGACTATAAGGTTCATAAGTGCCTAGATCATAGAATGATGTAAAAACATAATTTGAAAATAAATAATAGCATATTTAAAAAAATTCTGTAACGGTAATTTGCGAAATAACCATTTCACTTTTCGTCATTTAACTAGTTTTAAGGAAAAATATATGTGAATCATCTAACTACTTCCCCACCAAGCAATATCGTAATGTCATTAGATACTTATTTAGACTTTAAAATGAAAAATGTACAATGTGGATGTGAAATACAGGGTAAACTTATACTTTTAAGAAATTTTTTAAAATAACAGCAAAAATCAGAAAAACTTTAAATCAGAAAAATAAACTGGCCAGGGTAAAATTATACTTTTAATACATTTAAATATAAAAATTCACATTAAACAGCCGAAAAAATGTAAGTTTTAACACTAAATATTACAATATAAGAATCATTAAACAAAACTATTACTAGCGTCTTGATAATAATCTTTTAATTCTAGACCTTTTGCCAAAATATTTTAACCAAAGTATTGTAAAAAAACTACACTTTTAAGATATAAGTAAATCATTCAAAGTTGAACGTTTTAAATATATATTTTTAAGTTTAAACAGTAAATATAAGAAATATTAAACATTTTTACCGGGTGGACTAATTAGTTTTACCACGCTAGCTATAGACTAAACAATTAAAATAGCACTATCTATTTGAAATACATTTAAACGTAATAAAACTGCCTATTTCAATTTGTGAAATAGTTAAAGTTACTTTTTTATACATAAGAACATTACTGATTAAAATTTCACTAACGATTTGAAATACACTTAACCATAATAAAACTGTTTACTATAAGAGAATATTTATAACTTCTCCACTTGAAGCACGTGATTTGATTTTCGTCGGCTTATCACACGTGGTGTAATGCATTGGCGTTGGAAATCGGGGTTTCACGTGGTATATTACGCAATCGGATAACTGGTTTTTCATGAGATGAAAAAGATAAGACATGTTCACGCTGTATGGAATTATGTGTGTGTGTGTGTTTATTTAGAAATGAGACTTAAATAAGGTTTCCACTTTTAAAGTAGGTTTTACAGAAAACTGCATAAAAATTAAAATCTTTTACCAGAAAAACTACACTTTCAATATTTATTTACAAAAAGCATGGTAAAATAAAGCTATCCACACAAAAAAAGTTTACCTATAACCAATTTATAAACAACTTGTACGATACTACACTTTACCAACTATTATTACCGTTAAAAAAATTACTCAATCAATAAAAATTACTCAATCAACAAAAAAATTAATAATGGGGCTTTACAAACTTATTTATATTAAACTACTAATAAAAAAATATTTATATTAAACTACTATAAAAAAATTAATAAAGTTTTTTTACAAGCTATTATTGAAACAAATAATTACTTAATCAATAAAAAAATATATATTTTGCTAACTTGATTCTGATCAGAGACTTTTTCACTATAATTAGTGTATCATGCTTTTTACATGATGTAAAAAAATATGTTTGCACCTTCAGAAGATATGTTATGTTAGTATATGTTACGTCATAAAAACCTACCCTATAATTACGTCATATAAACCTATTTTTTACAATAACGAAACTAAAACAATTCAACTCAGGTTATAAACCTACCCTATACCAAAAAACATCTCAACTCATGTCATAAGACTACGTCACATAAAACTATCCTATAATTACGTCACATAAAACTACCCTATAATCTACGTCATATAAACCTACCTTATAACAAAACCGACGTCAAATAAACCTACTCTATAAAACCTACCCTATAAAAAACAACTCAACACCGCTTCCGCTACGTCATATCCGGTCACAAGCGCTTCCGGTTACTTATTTCCGGTGACGACATCAGTGGTGGCGGTGGGTGACGTCATCCCCACCGCCACCGCCACCACTGGCGTTAAACTGTCATTATCTATCTACTTTTGATGTAATGAAATAGAACCACGGGATAATTAAATATATATATATATTCCGGATATTATTCTCTTTTCAATTTTGTTTTAAATCGATGTTATAATTATTCCTATACCTGGTGAAAATGGGATAACATGGCAAGACAATTCTTTTGCAAAAATTATGATTTCAAAACTAATGCATTAGCTCTATGGAACTGAAAGTCCCTCTTAATGCATCAGAAAGAAATACACTACAGATATTTCATCAGAAAGGATGACGCAACTCACATCCGGTTTGCCGTATATATGCATTTGAAATAAATGGAAGGAGTTGCATAATCCTAATAAAAGTTCTTTTTTAAGGAATATTTAACACTCCCCGGCATTGTAATTTTGATTACAATTACAATAAAATAGGTTGAATAGCATAGAGAAGTAAACAGGTACATAGAATAAGTAAAATATAAATCAAATAAACTATTTTTATAGGCAGTACACAAACATTTCTTACATTTCTTTGTAATATGTTACCTTGTGGCAATTTAAATATCTACAACTCTGACCTTTCCATCACTACCAGCATGAATTCTCTCTTTCCTTCCAGTTACCATTTTTTCCAGGTAAATTTTCTTCCTTTATAACTACTAAACTTCCTACACTTACATTACTCTTTTCAAACTTCCATTTACTTCGTTGCTGCAAATTGTTCAGGTAATCTCTTTTCCAGAGTTTCCAAATATTTTGAGATACCTTACTCACTCTTTCCCACCTGGTTAGTTGGTTGTCATTTATATCCGCCAATTGAGGTTCGACGATGGAGGTAATGGGTTTACCAATTATAAAATGACCTGGAGTTAGAGTTTCAAATTATCAAATTCACCTGACAATGCAATCAATGGCCTGGGAAATTTAAAACGCCTTCAATTTCAGCTAGAACAATTAAAAACTCTTCCAAAGTGAAGTTAGAGTTACTGGCAATACGTTTCAAATGGAATTTAAAGGATTTAACTCCTGTTTCGTATAATCCTCCAAAATTAGGGGACTTAGGAGGGTTTAAAATGCCAATCTATGTGCTCCTTAAAAATACTTTTGCGAGGAACTCATCAGGGCGAGTTTACCAATTTTTAGAAGTCGTTTTAATTCTCTATTAGCCCCAACAAAATTTCTTCCATTGTCAGAGAAAATTTTAGAAGGTTTACCCCCTTCTTGAAAAGAATCTTTTTAGACTACTAATGAATGACATAGAGGTTAAATCAGTTACAAAGTCCAGGTGTATTGCTTTAGTAGAAAACATACATAAACAACTACATAGATTTTATTTAATACACCTTTCCTTTGCCCTTTAAACCGAATGTTGAACGGTCCGGCAATATCGACCCCGCAGACGGCGAAAGTGGGGGACGGTTCAACCCGTTTCTTTGGGTAATTGACCCATTAACTGTTGTTGCATTATTGGTCTTTACCTTTGAACATGTCACACAATCATGAACAACTAACCTACAGAGTTTTCTGCCGTTTAACGGCCAAATACTTTTGACGTATTAGGTACAATAGAATTTGTGGACCAACATGCAAGTGTTTTAAATGAAAATAAATAACAATCATTTTAGTCAATTTGTGCTTCTGCGGTAGAACAATTGGATGTTTAACATTTTCATTAACACTAGAATTAGACAAGCGTCCACCTACACGTAAAACACCATTTTTGTCAAGAAAACAATTTAACGAAGCCAATTTACTTTTGCTACTTACGTGCTCTTCTTTCTGCAGAGCAACCAACTCTTTTCTAAATTCCTGTTGGGCACATTTCAAAATAAAGATTTCAGCATCTTGTATTTCCTGGGAAACCTAAATAACCACTTTTCATACACTTGGAATTTCTGCAATTGTAAATAAACCTAAACACATGAGAAAATTATTCGTACAAGTTTAGAAAATGTGTTAGTAATTTTTAGCAAACAGTCATCAAGAAAGTTACTTTGGTTCATAAGTGAAAAACACATGTCCCCACCCTCAACTTGAAATCCCTTTTTTTAGCTCGGATGAGTAAACTTCTTCGGGAACTGAGTTCGTACTCTCAAAATTTGAAGAATTATCATTTCTTAAGAGCTCTGACCCATGCCACCACAAATAATTTTGAATCAAATCTTTAGCACTTGACCCTCTAGTAATTATATCGGAAATGTTTTGTTTACCCGGGACATGAGACCAGCATTGAGGTCGGTGAGTGTCTGGATCTCTTTCACCTCGGTTGGCAACAAATTGCTTCCACTTATGATAGGGTCCCTGGATCCAAAACAATGTTATCTGCGAATCAGTCCAAAAGTGGACCGATGGTGTCCCCTTTCGCTGGATCACTTGCAAGACTTCTCTTCCGAGTCTTGCCGCAAGTACAGCTCCCATAAGCTCAAGTCTTGGCAAGGTTAGAGATGAAGGCGAAAGTGGCGCTACCCGACTCTTCGAAGCGATGAGATTCACCTCTATGTGGTCACCATTTTTTACTCGAAGGTAGGCTGCCGTTCCGTATGCCTTTTGGCTTGCATCTTAAAATATGTGGATTTGAAGATCGTTTGCACCATCCAGGCTGCAGTCCAGGATGTTTCTCGGAACACGCAGGTCGGCGAGGTTGAACAATTCAGATCGCCATTGGATAAACGTCTGATGTAGATCTGCTGGCAGTTCATCATCCCAGAGGAGATCTTCCTCAGCCACAGTTCCTGAAAAAGACACTTCAAACGAATTGTATATGGAGTTACCAAACCAAGCACATCAAATATTTTGCCAGATGTACTCAGAACCAGTCTCTTGGTGACACTTGACTTCTCATCGAAATCAAGTAGTTGGGTTACATCTAGAGTAATGTAATCTTGCTGGATATGCCACGGGAGACCGAGGACCTTATGTAACTTATCGGACTCGCAAGTGTCCTCTGAATGTATGGGATGGATATGAAAGTCGTTGTTTTTCCACAACTGCACTAATTTGTCACTATTTGAACTCCACTTACACAAGTTCATGTTGGCATCAGTCATTATGTCCTTCGCTTCAAGGGACACCTTTAAGGCTGACGATACATCGCTGAACGCGCCATACCCAATCGTCGACGTAGAGACAGGTATCAAGCATATCTACAGTGATTGGAAAAACGTCACGTATTTTTTCTATGTGTTCTTTAATTGTTGCAGACAGCAGAAATGGGCTTGCGTTTACACCAAACAACACCCGACAGAACCTATACCCTTCAATATCATATCGTTGTTGTTCTCCAGGGTTCGCGTTAGGGAACAAGAAACGAACTGCATTGCGCTCTGCATTCTGTAAAGATATTTGCAGAAATGCTTTTCGAATATCAGCTAATACCACTACTCTGTCTAAACGAAAAAATATCAGCATGTTAAAGAGTAACGGGTTTAGACTTTGTCCAGCAAATAAACAGTCATTTAGGAAAGTTCATTGTCGGAATGGCTACTTGCATCGAACACCATTCTTTACTGGAAGATACCGAATTTCTATAGACCATAGAAAATGGCATGTAGTATAACGGTCCATCACAGACAACTTCATTTTTTGGGACCTTTCTATGATTTTTTCCTTTTCATAGTCTATCAAAATGTTCTTATAGTCGTAGAAAAGTTCGGGATTTCTCACAAATTTTCTGGTTAAATGATTCAGACGTCCCCTCGCTATTGCCAGATTATTACTTAATTCACTATAATCCCGTTTCCATGGTAACCTTACAGAATATATACCATTTTCATAAGTAACGGAATTTTTAAAATGGTATAAAGCCAAATCTTTCTCATCTAAATCATTATCTGGTAAAATTCCAATTGTTTCCAACCGCCAGAATTGGTTCAACTCATCATCGATGCTATCTCTAACAAAATAACAAAACGAGTCATCTGAAGTTTGTTCCCTGTCCCTTAGACATCCTGTTGCTACAAAGCCAAAAACTGTTTCAATCAAACTTACAGTGCTTCCCGGCACACGGATTTGATTTCCTAAGAAAAGTTCATAAAACGTCTCCCCACCGAGAATTATAGATATCTCTTGTGGCACATAAATTTAGAATTAGCATATTTAATATTTATTGGCAAATTTAAATGAGAAATATCGATTTTCTCTGGTGGCGTTTTTCCCGCTATCTCGGGCAGAATTAAAAATTCAAGATTTTTTGTAAATGTTCCCTCATCATTACTTATTTGGGTAATAACTTTACCATTTACATTTACAACTGAATTTTTTTTATCCGACTAAATTTGCTTTATAAGTAGGGATCGACCGATGGCGAATTTCGGCCGATGGGCCGATGCCGATTGTTCAAAAGTTACATCGGCCGATGGGCCGATGTTTCCCGCCTTCCGATGCCGATTGCCGATGGAAAAACCAAAATACAAAATTCGTTAAATCCATGTGCAATCCATAAAAAAAGGAAATTAACGCGATCCCTCTGATTTTCATATTTTTTAGAATTCTATGTCTGTGTTCGATTTAGACTTTTTTTAAAATTTTAAGGTATATAATAATAACGACCAAAGCGATATTTTGTAGAAAAAAAAATCGGATTTAACAGTTTTTTTTAATAAACATAATTTTAACATATGATGCAGTAACTCCCGTTTATCCGGAATGCTCGGGAAATTGACTCTTCCGGATACTCGAATTTTCCGGTTATTTTCCGTTACCAAAAAATGCCGATTTTTTTCTCCGGAAAATGCAAGAGACTGCATCTTACATAATGCAAATAGGCAATGTTGTATTTATAATAATAAAATGTATAATAGGTATTACAATATTTTGTATTAAAAAAATATTTATTAAGAAAAAAAATCGATCTTTTTTTCAAATGCTAGAAATCTAAATACATAAATCGTCAAACCCATGGTCTAAAACCAGTAGGATATTTAAATATGTAAACAAAATCTGGAGAATATTTAATTACAGAATTAAATTATAAAATAACTTACTTTGGATTAGGGTTGTTTACGATTTCTGGAAAATCCAAAAATATTGTAAAGTTTGAAAAACGTTTCTTTGGGTCAAATCAGAGAATTATTTGATATATATTTATTTAAAATCTTGTTAAAGTTAATTTGTTAAGGTATCAGTCATTATTTTAATCTCAAATGAGCAACGCGACGCTGCAAGCCGAAACTGACGCTGACCATCAGCGGTCAAGCTTGGCGAAATCACTTCCATTGGAGGGGTCGGAATTTCATAGTAACCACGTGGGAACTGCAAAAAAAATCTTAAGCATCTTAGTAGTAAAAAGGCAGTTGTTTAAAGCTATAATACTTTACATACTACAGCCTCTTTTCTACTGTAATGGGATTCTCCGAATTTTTGGGGGATCATTGTAGACCCCGCGCTAAGATTCCCCCCTCTACTGATAACATTCATTGCCTTTGGCTGTGCAGAAAAACGTCTTTGAAACGAACATCGAATTGATGCTATTTTGGGGTTTGCATTTTTTACCCACACACACAAGCTTAGTACCTTTTTAATTTAATAATAATTACAAATACAGAGTTTAAAGGTTCTAAAGAAATATCTTCATTTGCTTAAGTTTAACTTTTTTTGTTAGTTTTTAAGCAAAGATACGAGGTGCGTTCATTTTCGATCTTCAAATAACCGGGTAAATTATGTTAGAACACTATTACAGTAGAAGTCTATTGGATTCTATCGTATTTCAGAAACTAAGCCGATTAACGTTTAATTGTTTGTGTTGGAACATCCCAATTTTTCGTATAAATTTTAGATTCCAGATAAGCAAAATAGGTTTAAACCTTTAAAACATTTTCGTTACTAAGTTTATCCGGAATTCTATCAAAAATTAAATTATACTTCTATTCGGAATAAAGATGTTAAATATTATTCGGTATAAGCATTCCCATTAACCGTATAGTTTTATCCGGAATTTAATTTTCCTTTCTCCGTACTGCTACCGATGTCGCTCTAAGGTTTGCGCTGGGTGCCAGCTCATATGTTTGCCTCGTCACTTGATCACGGTTCCAAATTACG
The DNA here is from genome assembly GCA_019343175.1 of Oedothorax gibbosus. Classification (NCBI taxonomy): domain Eukaryota; kingdom Metazoa; phylum Arthropoda; class Arachnida; order Araneae; family Linyphiidae; genus Oedothorax; species Oedothorax gibbosus. Next base: position 29,949 of record JAFNEN010001335.1, read on the forward strand.
AGCGACCGGAAAAGCCCTCGTGTAGCTCTAAAGCTAAACCAGGAATGCTACCGGAAATTAAATTTTAGTTCTATTATATCCGGAATTTAATTCTAGTTTTAACCGGAAGCAATTTTCAGTTATCCGGATTGTAATTTCGGATCGACTTCGTTTAATCCGAAAGTCTTTTCGGATAAACGACATTGATATACTGATAGTATTCTAAATGATTTTTAAAAAATTGGAACTTTAACAAAACGTAAATTGATCTGCGTTTAAAATTGAGCTCATGTAATAAAATTTAATCATTGCCGGATAACCTAAAGATACACGAAGGTTGAAACCTTAACCTGGGTGAACACGTAGAACATTGGCGAAAGATTTTAACTTTTTTAAAAAAATTCACACGATAACACAATTAGAATTTCTTTAAGCATTATGTTATTTTAAATCTACTCAACGTTTTTGAGCCCAGCTTGAAAAATGAAGTATGTTACAGTTTGGCGCGCCGATCGTTTGTGTAATCAGCCACGTAATCTTTTGGAATTTGTTCTGTTGAAAAGATACGGCCAACCATTTTGACATAAAAGGTTTTATTGTTAGTTGGATAAATTTACGTTGCACTAGAGCTACAGCACAGCCGAATAGTCACATAAGTTTGAACAGCGGTTGAAGCCGAAATTAATTGGTCTGGCATCCAACACAAACTTATAGTGACAACAACATATTTAACGTGCACCAGTCTCATATTACCTGCCAACTACTACGGATTGTCCGTAGTTTTCTACGGATGAAAGTTGGTTGGTTGGTAGACATATATATTCAGGTTTGTGTGCTACGGATGAAAGTATTAAACTACGGAGTTACGGAAACACAGTCAAAACTACGGATAAGCTTCGATATTTTCTAAACAATTTATTTGAGTTTTTTTTCGCCTTGGTATTAGTGATCTTATAGCACTTAATGAAAAAATCGGTTCGTCGGCCTTGAAAGACAATGCCCATGGTTTTAATAAGGTTTTTTTTTAATCCAAATATTTTATCAACATATTTCATTCGCGGAAATAAAATATTCAAATGCGGATCAAAGTGGGTTTTTTTTTTAATATTCTTGCGGAAAGTAAAACTTAACCTGCCCATGACGACTAGTAACATTTGCTAAGTACCCGCGTAATCGCAGTAGGTTAGTGTTCTTATAGTTCTAGTTTTGATCAGATCAGTCAATCAACATCAGCGCCTAGTAATATTTTTTATAGAGTCGGATTCGCAGTACGTTGGTGTTCCTTTTATAGTTCTAGCTATGATCAGATTTGTCACCAGCCTCAGCACCTAGTAATATTTGTTAGTTAGAGACTTAATCGTAGCAGGTTTTTTTTTAAATTTTTCTTTCTGAAAAAATCGATTAACCAACCATAACTCCTCGTAATATCTACTAGTTGGCAGTGTAATCGGCATAGGATCAGGGTTCCATTTCTTTCTTAGTTCAGGACAGATCAGTCAACCAAATTTCAGGTTCTTTGTTAGTTTAAAAAATTACGATGGCCTGTGACTTCATCGCTACTTAGGATTTTTGGTGCCTTAGAACATCATCGGTAACAGTCCGGATAATGCTAAAATATAATCAGGTTAGCCTTATATGGTTAGCAAAAATGCTTACACCAATAATTAAAAAATATATATTTATTATGAGTAACAATAGAAAAATCCGGCGTGGTGGATTTCAGTTCCATACACGATGATACGCATTCACATTATTTAGCCATATGTCTACTCAGTTGGCTGATAGTAAACAGATGCTCGGTTTATACAAAAGAACACTGAAAGTTAGTGGTCGCTGTGGTTTAGTTTTGGAGTCAGTGAAGCGAGACAAGGGGAAATTGTACCGGAGGCGAATTCCTCTGGTCTAGATTAGCGACGGTCCAAAAAAGCTGCTGATAGGAAGGAGGCTGACATTCCCCCCCCCCCCCCCCTTCAGGGATGATGGATGTGCTTAAAACTTGCTCCAGTCCACGTGCATTGCTTTGAAACCAGGAATTGGACGTACTGGGGTTTTGATGTAGGATTAAAAAAAACCAAAAAAAAACATCGGTCTACATCGGCTGGCCGATGTTTTTTTAGGCCGATGGCCGATTTTTTTTCACTAAATTACCATCGGCCGCCGATGGTAAAATTTTCAAACAATCGGCGCCGATGCATCGGCCAGGCCGATGCATCGGTCTATCCCTATTTATAAGCATGCTTTTTAATTTTAATAACTTCGCTAGATCGGCTCAAATAATATTTCTAATTCAAACTTTAAAACACCAAAATTAACTATTTTCATTAATCTTCTTTCGCAAATTAATGATACTCATTATCACTCTCACTCATTATTACTCTCATCTCACTCTACAACAATCCAAACTGAATCATATCACATAAATATTTTAATGAAATTTGGGATGTAACTTAGCCTGATTTTTTGCTTCAAAATGATATATCCCACTTGTTTGTGCGACTTGCGGTTCGTTCTGTGAAAGTGGGTGATAGACAGACGGATTGAACGATTATTATACCTTCCACTTTTTAAGTTATAAACGTAGTGTGGAAGCTAAAAAAAAAAAACTTTTAGCTTAATATGTTGGCTTTACAATAAATCATAAAACAATGTTTAAAGAGAGTTAAAACATCTTCAAAAACTTTCTAAAAAAACAAAAAGGAATATGTTGACGCATATTCGAGTGTACAAATAAAAAAAAAACTCTTTTACCGTGGTGATGCGAACGAATAATAAAAACGAGAGATTAAATAAAAAAAAAGAAAGCCATCTGCCAAGCCAGCTGAAGAAAAAAGTTTAAAGAACAACAAGATATTTTTCATCAGTTCTGAAAATTAAAAAAAAAAAAACTTTTATAAAAAAGGGAAATTTTGTGATTTCACTTTAGCAGAATTAAATAAATTAATTAATAAAATAATTTTGTTATAAAAAAAATTTTGTTTATTGAAAATGTTTATCAGACTAATTGTTATGTTAAATGTTTATTTAAAATAGTTTTGTCATAATTTTTTTACTATCTTTTTTTTTAAGTAATTTTAATCTATAAACCTTCTATCTTGCTATATTATATTTTAAGGCAAAATCATTTTTAAAAAAATCTGTGAACCTTTTCTATATATAAACACAAAACCAATGTAAAAAGAACAAGTTAAAGAACTGTTCTTTTTAAAAGAATAGAAAAGAGAGCAATTGTTCTTTAAAAAGAACGTAACAAAATCACGCATTTCTGATGAATTTCACCGTGCCGTTTCGCAGAAAAGAAATAAGATTTTTTTGTGGCTGACTTATTGTAATTTTTAATTAAAAAAACTTATTGGAAAACAAATAAGTGGGCATCGAGGCATGAGGGAGACACACCTGCCCAAAAAAATTTGGATTTCTAACATCAATATTTCATGATGTTATGGCTGCTAACACTTTAAAAGAGCTTACTTTTTTTAATATAGAGAGATTCAAGAAAATAAAATAATAATTTATAAATATTTTCTTTTAAGTTTAAATTATTAGAAGTTCGTTACTTTCGATTAACTTTTTTGAACATAACTTTTATGTCTTTCAACCTTTTGATTGGTACACTTTAGAATGGATATGACATGTTTAAAAAAGTGGAGGTCTGATGGTTGAGTGGTATTGTTTTCCACAAACATACAACTCAGGGGCTCAATGTAAAGTTGAGCAAGGTTTCATTAGTTCAGTAGGCAGGGCCGTAAGTTATAGGGGGGGGGAGGGGGGGAGCCTCCCCCCCCCCCCCATAATTTTACAAAGGGCGCCATTTTGGGCGCCGTTAGGCGCCCAAAAAGGCGCCATCTTTAACTTTTTTAACAGTTCACTTTTTAAACAATTATTTTTCAATAATACGTAATTGTATAATTATTTTATTTTCTAATTTCCCCTCAATAATTTTTAAAGCGCTATTTTAGCCCAAAATGGCACCATGTGAATGGCGCCCTCTCTAAGATTTCATAATAAACAACAGAATCTTAAACTGGTATGAAGAACATACTGGTATTTTAAAAAAATAACGGAAATCTTTCACTCCAATTATTCTTTCCTCCCCCCCCCCTCCCATGAGATGGAGATCCAAACACTTATACTAGTTAAAAACTATCTTCGAAACACAATATTGAATTAAAAAAAAATATGTTGGTATTTCCCTAAGTATGAAATTACCTAACAGTTTTGCCCTCTTTGCTCTTTGACAGGCTTGCAAGCTTCGATTCAGGCTGTAAAAATGGGTAGTTTAATTATCAGTTGCACTCAGTGGCTCCGGAACCAGTATGGCAGTTGCCATACCAGCTTTTGCAGTGGGGCCGGATTGGTATGGCAGCTGCAATACCAACTTTTGCACATATTATATGTTATGTTTTTCTTTTCATTCCACAGAATCAAACCCAAAAGTGACCGTGTAAAAAAATACAACAAAAACAATCTAGCTTGCAACCCCACAACCACACCACACCGAAAAAGATAACACGTTTACCCATTCCCCTTGGGGGTCCGCAGTAATGGGCTAATGTCCCATGTTTCGGGGAAATTTTTAGTATCGCTTTTCACTATCTGAACACAGGGACACGGCTAAGAAATTCGGACAAAAGGAAGCAATAAAAAAGTCTCGTTACTGTGTACTCGGGGTTGTAAATTGTATAGCCACCCTGGTAATGTTGTGTTTTTACTTGGAAATGGTCATCCCTGGACCTTTTCGACAGTGACTGATACGTCTTTGTGCAATCTCAGCTCTTTCAGTAAACACTTAAAAAGTTTCCTCCTGTTGTGTTCAAGTTGTTATTTTTTCTTCTTTCTATAATTCTATGCTGACCAATTCTTCTGTTTAAAGGTAACTAATGATTGTTTATTGTTGTCATAATCGTTTTATTTGAAACTATTTTAACTGGATAATTGTTAATGTGACCAGATGTCCCGATTTTGGCGGGACAATCCCGCTTTCTGTCTCACTGTCCCGAAGTCAAAATGTTCCGCCTAAACGTCCCGATTTGATGTTATTGCCCCGCTAAGTACTGAAAAACAGAATTTATAAATCAAATACTTTAATGAAATTCTAACGGTATTTCATGCTTATCTTTTTAATAAAATATTTTTTCTGTAGACATCATTTATAAGTTAGAAGTATAATAATAATACACACTTAAGAAATTTGAGAAGCTCTGTATTATTATATTTGATTACTCGGTATAATGGAACTATTTTTTAGTTAATTTT